>JAPTGZ010340705.1:0-11522 GCA_029814645.1 Fowleria isostigma | reverse complement strand
CACACACACACACACACACACCAATACCTCCAGTATATCATATACAGAAGGGTTTTGTTTGTTTTCACTTTGTGTTACCTAGCTATGTCATTGCCAAGAGACGACTTAGTCCAGAAGCTACCAGAAACTAATCCAGATAATTAGTACTGCTATGAGAGGCAGATACTGAAAAACTAAAGGTGATTATATCATAAATGCACACAGATAATTGGACTTTGTAACACACAATGTTAAGTGGAGTTTCTATTGAACCATTAAGGTAAATGTCAATGCTGTTATTATTTTATATTTTAAATTCATGTGTAACCTTTTTCCTCGGTTGTGTATTAAATACATTTAAAACACTTTTTTCATTGACATACTTTGGTGTGCAGTTAATCATATGGTGTGACACTCATGTCATTTGGTGTGACATTCACAATTGTGACAAAAAAAGAACAGCTGTGTTAGTATTAATTCATGAAAATATCAATAGAACACTAGATTAGTACCAGCAAGAGTCTCAAGCAATTTCTTACATTTGTTACAAGATTTAAGAGAATCTAAAATATATTGAAAGATTTAGCAGTGATGTCCTCATTTGCATGATTTAGAAAAATAAACTGAAGTATACCAAATTATCACCAAAAAATATTCAATATCGAAGCAGTCATGATTAAAATGTTTGATAAAGTGAGTTAAAAAAAATAAGTACCCAATTTTCATTTTATATGAAATAGGTTTCACATCACACTATATGACAATTTAAGGCACTAATACAGCAAATTGATGAAAAAAAACACATATTAATACACAACACCTAAAAGAACTCACATAGGTTTGGAAAGTTAAGAGTCAGAACAACACAAAAAAATAAGTTCCAGGGATAATGTTTGATTTTTTGAAAAGCGTTTGTCAACCACTCATGTACCTTTTTACAGTAAGTTAACTCATCACCTTGAATCCAGTGTTTATATCCACATGATGCTAAATAGTTGTCACGTGTCATCAGGGTTTTAGCAAGTTGGTCTAATATTCAACAGTCACTTCTGCATTTCTGATCTTAAAGGTTTTACATTGAAGTTTGAACCAGCAGAAGGCTTGGACTGAGGATTTTTAATTGTGAAACTAATGTTGGATGTGTGTTGGATGTGTCCAGACCTAATATGTTTTAAAGTCCAGTCCTCAGGAATAGTGCATTTGCAGTGTCCTGCCTAATATGAGGTAATGAGTTTCCAGTCAAATGTACACATGCAGACAGTATGGTCAGTCATGGAGGTAATTCTGTAATTCACCACAGAGTGTCAGTAACAGAGAGGTCGAGGGAACAGCACTGTTTGCATATTTAATGAGGAGAAAATTGGTCAGAAAGAAAAACGTGTTGGTATCAGTTTAATTAACTTCAGAATATTTTTAGTTGAAATGATCTTCACATGGTGAATCTTGTATTTCTGTTATAGCTCAGTAGGCATCATGGAAGGGGAAGTGAGGATGTTCTGCATCCCTCCATACTTTCTTTCCATCTCTCTGTGGGGGCAAAAAACCATCTGTTTTACTGACTGATAGCTGTATGTTTTTGATTTCAAAGTGCACCTCTCATGGGTGCATATAGGATACCAAAAGAACTGCTGCAGTGATGAATCATTAGATTACATGTCATTACATAACGGTTATTTTACACCTTGATCTTAAAATATTCTGCTGTCTCCTGCAAGTCTAGCAAATAAAATCAGACCTGAAAAAGATTTCCTTTTATAAGGCAGATCATCCAGCCAAAATAAACCTAAGCATAGGACATTTGAACAAAAAATATGCCTTCCATCTGTACACAGGATGGTAAAACAAAGGATATCAACATATAATGTTACATGTTAAGCTTGTCCTATAATGTGTGATGGTCTGTTTCTGAACATAGAGCATAACTCCAGACGTATCAGTCTGACTCAAATTAATCAGAAGCTCTTTCAGAAACAGGATCTGTGCTCTGTGTATATCAGAGACTTGTGGAGGATATTTCAGCCGTGTGCTGTCCCAGAGGGAGTCTGCAGTACTTTGGACTGAAATAGCTGTTGCGCATAAACATGACTAATATATATGGTGTCTCATCACACTTACAGAGCATAAATGTATTTAAAATCAAGCTGTCATGTAGAACGCTCACCTCAACAGCGGGGACAATGAAGCGCTCATTGCGGTTAAAAGATTCAATAAGAATCATGTCGTCATCTGACAGAGAAAAGTCAAACACCTGCAGGTTCTGCTGGATCCTGGATGGTGTCACACTTTTAGGGATACACACCACTTCCCTCTGAACATGCCACCTGACACACAGAACCACACAACAATGGAAGAGTCAGATGTTTCCCTCATGACAGGACCAGATGTCCACTTAAAGCTGACATTAAGGGTTCCTCTTACCTGAGAATGACCTGGGCAGGTGTTCTCTGGTATTTGTGGGCGATGGCTCCCAGTCGTGGATCCTCCAAAAGAGCTGGTTCATCAGGAGAGGCCCAGGGTCTGTCTCCACTGCCCAGAGGACTGTAGGCTGTCACTGTGACCCCCACAGACCTGAGGGCCCCGTCAGACAGTGGCTACATGTACTCAACTCCAACATTTTTAGCAAGAAATACTGTATCCTGTATCACATCACTTTTCAGAGATTTAACACAGTGTATAATAGAACATGTTCTCAATGATTAAGGGTTATAGGGTTAAAGACAAAACCAGTTTCCAAATCTTTTAGGGTTTTAAAGTCTTAAATATCAAAATACTCACTTCAGTTGTCTTAAAACAGTTTTAGTCTATGAAAATTGTATGAAATACAGTACTGGAAAAAGATTTCTAACACCTCAAATGTGAAATATTTGCAGAAAAATCTTTTTTTTTTTTCAAAAAATGTGGCTGCATCAGACACACAAACAAATGCAGGGGATTTTTTTTTATCAATAAATTCTTGACAGTTTCAACACATCATGTCTTGGATGTATTTCAAGGGACGTTGTTTCTCTGCAATATTCAGTTTTGTTTCTTGATGAAACAGAGCAGGTGCAGAGGAAGCATGTGGGTTTGGAGAATGAAATAATACCTGGCAGTTCAACAAATTAAGAGTCATGCTATATATTAATGCCATATATCACAAATGCATGTGGTGTCCTATAACTTTTCCACTACTGTACTAACTGAAAGTGTAACTCCACAAAATTCTGCTCAAAATAATCCAACACTGTGGTTCTTCCATTATATTTAGTTGGTAATACTTCTGTACCCAAAAAGCATTTTCTACATGTAGGACTTGTAACAAAGTATTTCTACCTTCCTGTGTCAGTACTTTAGTGAAGGATATGAGTACTTTTTTCACTACTGGGTACAGACTCAAAAAAGTAATACTATTGCATGATTCTGTTAAATATAGAGGTATATAGTATATTGTAATGATGTTGACTGACCGACAGTGAGCCAGAAGATGTTGCTGAGACAAGTAAGGATGGCACTCCACCTACAGAGCAATGACGCAAATACATCAATAAAGCAAATCACTTTAGTGTGTTTTGAAGGAGATGTCTAATAGTTGTGTCTTACCTGGTTCACCACAGGTTTGTGTCTGGCCACGCTGATGATATCATCAATCTGCCTGGCGTTGAAGTTAGACAGTCCTATAGCCTTGACCAGTCCTTTGTCCACCAAGCTCTCCATTGCCTTCCAAGTGTCATTGTAGTGTGTGTCAGAGTAACACACACTCCCATCTTCTCGTCGAGGCATCAGCTCTTTCCCCCTCCTGAAACATACACACACATAAATGCTGAAGTCTGAGGAAATACAACCTTATGTTATCTTCACATCATGACAGCCAGGGGGAGACAAAAACACTTTATTGTATGTGTAGGAGCTCACTGAAAAGCCATGGGCCAGTGCATGAGGTAGAGGTCCAGATAGGAGAGGCCCAGGTCAGACAGACTGGTCCTACAGGCCTCCTCCACATCCACTGGGTGGTGCTTGGTGTTCCACAGTTTGGATGTCACAAACACCTCTTCACGACACAGAGCCTGATGGGAAAGTAATGACAGCAGGCTTTTGGTTTCATTTTATTTTTATTTAAACACAACAGATAATTATTGTCACATTTAAGGTGTAAATATGCAATGTATATAGGACTTGTAGCCACAGTAAATACAGTCTGTGTCCCTGGTTGGACTTTTAATAAACAATACCAAAAGCAGCAATGCAGAACATTAAAATTAAGACAAAAGATTTGACTAAACACATACAGTACATGTTGACACAGATCAGGAAAAAGTCAAACAATAACATTTCCCCCTGATATTAATGGTATATAGCTTTGCATAATGTGAAACCCAATGATAAACTAACTGTAATAAGAGATGATTACAGGTCATTTATCATAAAGAGTAGAAACCGTGCACCATAAGGGGAATGCAATCACACATCATCAGGTCTAAAAAATTATATAAATAATCAATGCCCAGCTACATCTCATTCTTCTGCAGACAGTGGCATCCTTCACTTTGAAAATATCTTAATTCAAACCTTTTTTTTTTTTGCTAGTGGAATATGGAGACGCTGTTAGTCAACATGAGTCCACAGAAGGACAAGATCAAAACTGCTGAAAAACAAGATCCCCTTCAACCTCTGTTGTTTAGGTTCATCTATTAAACACCAACTACAACCTTACCTGGAAACAAAGAATGCACATTGTTATCCTAATGGTTGAAATAAATATAAGTTTCACTGACCTACCATTAATCTGTTGTAATCAGTAGTTGTAGTAGTAGTAGTAAGACCATTGTTTGAGCTAAATGTTGGTTAGTCAGTGGAAACATCTGGATTCAAAGATATAATTGGGATGTGAAGAATATAGTTAAATCTTGAAGCCAAAGTCATGTGGCCAGTTAATATTTACGCTTCTACTTACACTGTTTTGTGTTTACATCCTAAAGTAGGCCACACACTGCTCTTGAAATAATGCAATTGTAAATTTTATAGGACTTTGAAAAATAAAATAAAAGTTTAGAATCACTCAATTGCATCAACTGATGAAACAGTAACTTTGTGCAGTATAAAAGAACACTTAGACATGACCAATCATTCCCTGGATGGTGAAGATTCACACCTCTAATACCAACTGATACCAATCCCAATCTAAATAAAGTTAACCAGATTTTCTCACCTTCCCAAACCTGAGAGCCAGAGCCTCTCCCACCTCCTGCTCATTACTGTATGCAGCTGCACAGTCGATGTGTCTGTACCCACAGTCTAAAGCTGCCAGTACCGCCTGCTTCACCTGAACACAAACACATATATCCTCTAATCATTGCAAATAAATCCCAGAAGCATTGCTGTGTTTGCAGATTAGTGTTATTTCTACCTGTCCTGGAGCACTCTTCCATGTACCCAGTCCCACCTGGGGCATCCTCTGCCCCGTAGATAAAGTGACAAAGCTACTCATGGTCCAACCCTGACCACCTGGCAGATGAAAGACAGTTAAAGTGAAGTGTTTGGTGTGTTCATATGTACACCCCTATAAAGTCAACCAGTCATCATGACTGTCCTAATACTCTGTTACTGATTATCTCTCACATCTGAATTCATTAACCACTGCACAGCCTCAGGGGTTATGTGTACATAATGTATATAGTATTTATTTTCAGGACTTTCAGGGGGCGTAAATAAATGTATCAATGCAAATTACTAGACAACAGAATGAACAATCAGTGACCTGGTTTTTGTCGTTATTTCTGAGCTCAGAGCTGAAAAGTCTCTTTCAGTGGAAATATAAACCCTGTGTGAACCAAGCCTTATTGCCAGAAATAGCTGATACAGTTATATGGCATTAGTCACAGCATGGTGTTACTGCAGCATCTCAGAGACTCTTCCTTTGCCTCACTAATTGTCTGTTAGATCCACACCATGTGACACCCACAGTTTATTGACCACGACAGTTGTCTCACATGATGAGTTTTTTAACACAGATCAGCTGCTCAGACTGGCTCCTGCTCTGACTACAGATTACTGAGTAACTCACTGAACAGAATGATTTTTAATATTTTGGACATGCTTGGGGTAAGATAGAGTTCTTACCTGGGACTCCTCTGGTAGATGGACATGTGAACAGATGAGGACATCTGTCTGGGTTTCAACAGTCTGAGGTCAAAGTCTGCTTGCATTTGTTTATCTGTTACTAAAACTCATGGAAATGTCCAAATTCTACTGTGCTCACTGAAGTTATACAGTTTTTGACTCTTGTAAAACTTTGATGCATGTCTGTCAGTATCTGTGCAGAATTTTTCAAAATTGTTTATTTCTCTGTCAAACAGGTTGTCTTCTACATTCATGGTAAAATCCCACTTTTAATAGACGGCTCTTTGGTGACTAAATGCTCTCTTTGCAGATCAACTGAACAGATGGAGACTGAAGACTCTGAGTCTAGTCTGGACAGCGAAACCTCCGCGATGGTAGTCTGCTGTGCAAACATTTCACCTACTCTGTTTCTTCGTTGATTGTCGCTGACCTAGCCTGACATCCTTCTGATTACAATTGCTTGTGTTCATTTTTGCTTCAGTGCTCTTGCACTAATAAATCTCTTTGTACTGAAGACCTTCCCGTTGTGTGCATGTTATTTGTCAAGCACTCAGAAACAGTCTTGACAATTGGGGACTTGTCTTTTTGAACTTTTGGCAAGTATGCCGTTTCCTTGGTGAGGCCTGCGGTCCGGTTGTCACCTTGTTTTGAGGTAAGTGCTATTCTAGATTCACTTCTTTCCAGGGGTTCCCTGGCAGGCTTAGGGGCACTTTCCCTGTATGGGTTTGGGTTTTTTGGGAGCTTAGTGTGGCATGAACTGGTTATCGTTAGTTGCCTTGGCAACCATCTAGGGGACAGGAGTGGGTTTTGCATTGCGTTCTGTTTGCAAAGCGCTGTGTGCCCTGCTGGGCTCGTGCTTAATCTTCCCACTATGAACTGCACAAAGATAAGCTCAGTTTAGCTAGTTTGGAGTTGTGTAGTTAGAGGAAACTCCCTGGCACAGTGATTCCTGCTGCAGTGGGTCTGTTAAATGCACTTACTGGGATTGTTATTTGCAGCTTGTTATGGACCTCTTGAGTTTTTGTGATGTGATTAGTGCATGATTTTTTTGGACACATGAGAGAATTTTAAATTTTTAGACACAGGTAGAACAGACCGGTTGAGGGTAGCTGCGTGACATTATTTTCTCCTGGTGCCCTTTGGGTTGCATTAAACTGAGCTGGTACTTTTTTAAGTAGGCTTTATCTGACCTTGGTGTGTTGGATCTTGGGCCAGGTGGCACGGTGGTGTCGCGCAGGGGTTGTGTCAGCAGGAGTGGGTGCTGGCAGGGCTCAGGTCTTTGAATGGGCAGCACACTGTAGGCACGGCAGGTGGATTGAGCTCTGCGCACGCTCATGAGGATTCTGACATTGCGTTTAATCTCTGCCTAGTTGCCAAATTTAGTGAGGGTGACCCGAATATGTTTTTTACATTGTTTGAGTGGGTGTCTGGGGTCCAATCTGGAAAAGATTCTCTTCAGTGTGTGTTAACCAGTAGAGTGCAAGACGCATGTTTGGCGGTGTATGCAGCAGAGAATGTCACTACGTTTTAGCATTTTATTGAGCTTGTGTTGGAACAGTTCAGAAACATATTGCCTGGAAATGTGACATGTTTATGGAAGTGAGCAAGCTCAGATCAGCTCAGTTGGTCGATGGATATGTGCTCACACATCGGGGGCAAGCCATTGGGTGTGTGTTCTGAGTCAATTTGGGACTCTGGGACGCATCTTTCGTTTGAGGACTGGAACAGTTCTTGGAATCATGGGGTGAATGTGTGCCTTTTTTGCTATGAGGGAGGAGACTGGAAAGGGCATTGTTCTTTGTTAAAGAATAGGAGCAGTGCACCTTGTCCAACTCTGGTTCTGCTGTGCGTAATGACACACGGGTGGTGCTAGTGCACAATTGCCACTTCTCTGTTTGAGCGCCCTATTTTGTTCTGTGTGGACACCAGCCAGTTTGGGGCTGGTTCTGTCCTTCTCCGGGGGGGAGGACGATGGGTGATATTATTATGCTTGCCCTTAACCAGCTTGCTTTACTGGTGTGCCTCATGATCTCTTAGAAATGCTCCAAGAGGTCTGGCTGCAGGGGTTTAACCTCTTAATATGCTCCGAGACATCTGGCTGCGGGAGTTTGAGAAGCACTGGGTAAACGTTTGGGGAGGGACAGGTTCTGACCATACCTTACAAGTGGCTATTTTGTTAGATGTGTAGTTTAGTCTTAGGTTTTGGTAACTAGTTGCACCTATGGTGGTTCTGGCTGGTAACTAGTTTTGCCTGTGAACCTCCATTTTAAGGGGGAGGGTGTGACGACTAAAGGGCATGGCTCCTTTCTGTCTGCCTCTTTCTCTCCACAGATGTTTGGTTAAGTGACTCCATGGTTACCTGATGTTTGGACAACTCCTTGGTAACCAAATGTTTGGTCAAGTGTCTCCTAGGTGACCAGTGGGTGTGGCCTCAGAGAGTAAATACACAGCTCTTTGGCAACTGGACGCTCTGTTTGCAGATCAACTGAACAGATGTTGGACTGTTGACTCTGAGGACCCTGAGGACAGCGAAGTCTAGTCTGGACAGTGAGACCTCTGCGATGGCACTCTACTATCCAGATGTCTCACCTGCTCTGCTCTTCGTCGATCATCGCAGACCTAGCCTGATGTCCTTCTGATTACAGTTGCTTGTTTCTGTGTGAAAATACAAAGCTCTTCTGCTAATAAATATCCTCATACAGGAGATACCTGTTCTGTGTGTGTTATAAGTCAAGCACTCAGAGCCAGTCTTGACACTTTCTTTTATCTGAACATTACTAAAAGTAAAACCTGACCTGCAGTTATTACATGCATTGCAATGTTGTGCTACTTACACCATTCTATTCTATTCTTTTTTTTTTTTTTGCTGGAAAACCAAACATGTTCATCACAATCTTTGTGAATAATTTTCCATCTTCTTTGCAAAAAACAATCAGTAAACACTACTGGTTATTACAATACTTTTTTGGGTTGTTGTCTGTTCTAAAATATAAATAGAATATTACTATTAACACAAAAGAGAAAAAAAAGAAAAAAGATGTCCATTGCAAAGGATATTGCATTGAAAGTAAATCAAAAATGTAACTGACCAAATGATTGCGTTTTCACTTAAGACAAATATTTTATGCAAAAAAAACTTTCCTGGATTTCAAGAGGGTATGTGCATGAGACACTTTTATTCATTTGACTTCTATCATACCACCAACAGAGTGTGTATCATAGTAGTGTCTGCAAAAAGTAATGACACAAACTATTAAGTTCACACATTTGGTTTATTTGTTGTCATTTTCAAAAGATCATAAATATGGTCAAATGCACATTAGCAGTGGCAGTCAGTCGTTCAGCAGCAGCCGCATATGTGCATTCTGGTTGCAGCCAAAGTCCAGCGTCTCTGGAGGCTCTAAGAGGCAGGACGCTTACACACTCAGACACATTCAAGTCTCTCTAATCATTTCATAGTGTTTTCACCAGTTGTGACATAAAAGTGCATTTATCAACATGTTGCATTCAAACATTTCCCATACACAATATATTTATATATTTATATATATGAATTATTAGGACTGTCTGTTGAAACCATACATACATTTTATCTTCGCCGTAAACTACAAATGGAAGAGCTGAAGAGAAGTTTCAGAGCCTCCTGCAGCTGCTGCAATTTTACAAAACCTGTTTCCTAAACAGGGGTTCCTACTTCAAAAACAGATGCAAAGTTCAATATACAGATGTTAAGAGGACAGAAGCAGTTATCAAAACACAAAGTGAGGACTCCATGAAACCAAAAGTAGACACCAAAGTGGTCTATTTTTGGCACTGCTCACAGTAGCACCGAGACATGGCCTTCAAGTGGCACGAAGGAAAGCAGAATATACACAACAAAGATGGTTTTCCCAGAGGAATCTCAATTATTCGCTGTGGATTTCAGATACACTGAATGAGATTAACATGCTAGCATCCCTCTGGGAAATCCAACCCTTACTGTACGGCACTTTACAGGGATGCATTGGCAAAAGTCATCAGTCTGCTAGCAAATGTCTTCTTAGAAATTGTCCATTGTCTACATACAGTAAAAAATGGTGATAGATTTCACATTGCTTAATTACAGTTTCCTATTATTACCAGCTCCCAATAGAACTGTCTTACACAGCATAGGGCATTGTCTATTGTGCATGTAACATGGCTGGTTGTATATATTACAGTGTAATCTGTGTGTATGTGTGTTTTTTCACATGTGTGGCGTGACACAGGGCTAAGGCACCTAAATGTCCCTCAGATACAGAGCCCGGCTAGTCATTTCAGAGTAGCCACCGAACTCAGAAGGGAAAGCACCCATGTTATGTGCAGATTGTATTATCCAAGCTTACACTGCTGTTTCAATATGTGATTGTCATTCCCAGATTTTCCAACACAGCTGAGATATGCGAACACTATTTGGAGTAATACGGGATTTTAAGTGCATTGTGGCATCAGAAAACAACTTGATTTTTGGGGAGACAGATCATAGTAAACAGTTAACAGCCTACAGACTTCTAGCATGATGCGTTTATTCAGTCGGTGAAAAGAGAAAGAGAAAGCAAGTGGTGTTATACACTAAACACACTGAAGCTGCTGGTACACTCAAGGTGAAAATAAATAATCCTATTTGGAACCGCCTTTGGAAATCAAAATCCTGGAAAAAAAAAACACCATTTTAAAAAATATCTTACCCTTCATCTTATCACAAAAAGACAAGGATCGGAGAGTTGGACACCATATAAAACCACTGATAAATCCGTAATAAAAAAACAGAGTTAAGAAAAGAAGCTCCAGGTAGAAGCCACAATTGTGCTGACCCATCTTCAGCACTGCTTCCCTGCTCAGGTGTTTATGTGCCAGGGCCAAAGGACAAAATGAACACAGATAATTACATCCTGATACTGCCCTTCCTCTTGGCAATCTTCCTTCATCCTCTGTGGAATACCTACAAATAATGGCTGTTTAATGCTGTGCGCATTAATACAGGGCAAGGAGACTGGAAGAGGTAACAACCAGTGAGGGTCAAATTTCTTAAAAAAAGAGTGGATAAAGGCGGGTAATAGACTGATTTTCTGTGTTCGGGACATTTAGTCTGGGTGGAAGATGGGTAGGAGATAAGTCTTATGACTGAGGGAGGTGTTGTCTGATTATCTCTCTGGACTGAGGGGGGATCCTGTCGGGAAAACGGACCGAAAACTCCACGATGAGGTCACCACGCTGTGATGGGTTCTTGGGAAAAGGCAGACCTTCTCCTCTGAGTCGTTTCACTGTCCCAGGTTTGATGATGTCGTGACACGGCAGCGAGATGACACGGTTTTCCAGCGTGGGAATGCTTACTGTGCAGCCACATAACGCCTGGAAGAGGAGAGGAGAGGAGAGGAGAGGAGAGGAGAGGAGAGGAGAGGAGAGGGGAGGAGAGGAGAGGGGAGGGG
>JAPTGZ010340688.1:0-11524 GCA_029814645.1 Fowleria isostigma | reverse complement strand
TAAACGCCGGCAAAAACATAACCTCCTTGGTGGTTACAACTGTTGGAAATGGCAAAAGTAAGCTTGGCGGAGGTCTGCGCTCTCCGAGTGCTTTTCTAGTGCTTTGTCATATATTAGAAGTAACTTCCTCCATTTCCTGAAGTAAATGTACCTGTGTGTTTTGTCTTGTCACATTGGTGGACTTGTGTCTGGGTGTAAAAGTACAAATAGAACCAAAGACAGACTGGTTATAAAGTCTGGATCTGAGTCACATTGAAGTGAATGAGAAAAATGGTCACTCTGTGTACTTAGAGGTCTGTAGATCAAAAACTAAACATTTTCAGATTAAAATGTGAATAGTTTTTGAAAGAGAGTTTTTACAACATTTCGATGTATAAATTGTTGCTGAAACCCCCAAAATGTGAGAGTCATGGAGAGTTCTTTGTAGACTTTCTAACATAAATCCAACCTTCACTCTAAGTTAGAGTGGGGACGATTTCAGCCAATCAGCTGTCAGCATTTTGTTCCCATTGTATGTGAATGGGGTTTGGTATAGTGTTATTGTGTTATCTTGTGTACACGATATTGCTATGACGTGTCACATATATAATCTTTGGGTCGTTCCGCACATTTGTCGTATTTCAAAATAATTTGAACATGGCCCTATTCATTTCAGATGGACAAATTTGGCTGTTTTTTTTTTTTTTTTGCAACAAAATCGATGCATCGGAATGTCAATCCAGATAATAGCACATTTTTCGAGACCAGGTTGCACATTTTTCTAAAAATAGGTTTTGGTCTATTTCTAACGCTCTGAGATGCATTTTTACCAAAGTTTTTGTACAAGTCACGAGTCAGTCTGACCAATAATCGTCCACTGGGACTGGGATTACATTAAACACACGGGGAAATACAATACAATCCGGTCAAATCTTTGTAAATGTTTTGTCTCTCAGACTGAACTGATGACGGCAGAAGCAGAGAAAAGCCTTGTTTTGGCTTGGCTCCGCCCCCCCATGCTGTGATTGGCTGGAGGTACAAACTCACTCTCCAAAGGTCGACGCCCACAGACATTGTAAACAAAGAAAAACAAGAAGAAAATGGAAAACGCAAAGTAAATCCACCGCCAAGGGTCAGAGGTCGACCGATTTAACACCATCTAGTGTTTTTAATTTTAAACAGAATTAAATCTGCTGTTATTTCATCTTTGTTCTATTATCTTAGATGTGTAGTAACAAATCTGACATAGCAGACATAAAATGTAGTATAGAATATATTAATATGCATTTAGCCTTAATGTTCAATAGAATTTCATAAAGTTTAAATTTTTTCTTTTACATTATACAAAACAAAACATAATGCCATCATAACTAATCTGTATGTAAATGTACTGGATAATTACTAAAATAAACATTATTCATATAATATTAATAGTTTTCATTAGTAATAAAATGATAACAAATATTTTGGTCATTTTAAAGTCATAAAAAAATGGAATAAGGCTTTTCTTTCAGTTAAATTCGGACTCTTCCGTGTTCTTCGTACGCGTTCATAAACTCGAAGGCCTTATGAACGAGGACGGCTCGGTCCGAGTGTTTTTCCGTAACGTCGTTACCGTTCGGCTGAAACCACCACAGATATGAACGACATGAAGTCAAGAAGTAAAGAAGTATGTACACGGACTCGGATCCGAACCCGTTCAAGTCCAACTAGGTCTGCAGGCGGCTTCATCAGGGTCCAAACACCCACGCTGAACGCACAACATTCCATTCGGTCAAAAAGCTGGTTTCCTCAATTTTTTGACAAAATGAGAGTTTGATTTTTTTTATGAATTTACTGAAGGGACGTGAACTTCAACGATGGAGTTCCTTCATTATTTACAGAGTCCTCGTCGTTTCCCTGATCCTGTCTTTATCATTTATCACCAGAAACGGTTTCTTTAGTTACATTATAACACAATAATGATCATAATATCTGTTTTACATGGTCATAATTAATGATCACGTGGGCTGGGTCAAAGGTCAGCGTGTCTGTGGGTCATTGGATTTACTTTTCAGAGACAAAAGAAAAAGTAGTGGTTCATTGATTTTAATTTTAAAATAGAAAATTAAAATGGGATTTCAAGGTGTTTTTCTTTTTCAGTGTCAAAACAGATAAACCTAATTTTAAAAACTGATTGAATGAAAAATAAAGTTACTGAAAATCCAATTACCAACCGATACAAGGGCTGTAAAAAAACCAAAAAAACAGATTCGGTCAATTTGGGATCAATTTCCTTTTAATTTTGTGTTAGCGTAATGGTGGATGATATTGATTATTTTAGAGCAGGACCGCAAGTACCTTAAAACTGTACTTTGGTTTCACTAAATGAATCTGAATCAATAAATACTGAATCAATATCGAATTGAATCAAACTGAATCATGATCAATCGATTCAGAATCAAATGCTTATGAATCGAAATTTAATCGATTAAGGAAATTTGCCCTGATACTTGGGCTGCACGATTATGAGCACAATGATAATCACTATTATTCATCATGTTGGGGAAAATTGCACTAATTTTAAATAAACAATATATGAACAGTTTTCAGTGCAAACTTAAAATAAGAATAAATGATAAATAATAAAAAATAAGAATAATTTAACCAAGGTTTTAAAGTTCGCTGACTACTGGTTGAGAAAGTGCTCGGTTAGTTTAGTTTTTTTTCTGTCTATGTGTTTTGTAGATGTAAAAATTTAATATTTTTATACTGAGTAGCAATCATACCGTTTTTAAAGCTGATCAGTCTAATTAACAAATCTGTAATCAGTAATGAAACAATGCTAAATTAATGTAACTATGTGTTGTTCTTTATGTGCCTTGTAAATGTATAAATTGTAATACTTTAATATCGGAAATGAACCCCAGGAAGACTAGTCTGTACTTTGGTTCAGACTAATGGGGATCCTTAAATAAAATAATAAAGGTATGGAGCAGAGCCCACATTTGAAAGGTAAAGATCACCGACGATCAGGTTCATTTTATCGTAGCAGCCCAAATCATAATCACGATTAAAATTTGGTTAATTGTGAAACCCTACCTGATACCCAGCTCTAATGATCACAATATAATTATAATAATTATCCTGATGTTTGTTCGTTTACCTTCAGGGATCATAAATAAAACACAAACTGTTTGTTTTCTGACGAGCCTTTACAATCGTGAATGTTTGACTGAATTCGAGTCGGTTTAATGTTAGCCTTTTATTCATCCGTATGATGGTGTGACATTTATCGTAATCTATAAATAAATTTATATGTATTAGTTTTTGTTCGAGGTTCAAACGTCTGCTCATCGGGTTTTTCTGGGGTCAGAGACGCAGTCGTTCTTTCACGGACACACGCTGGTGTTTCAGATGAACCGGGTCAGACCGGTTCTGTTTGGACTCCTGACAAGGTTCCGCCGCCTTCAGCGCCGATAAAGTGACTGATATCGAATAAAAGCGTGAGATTCGAGGTTGAAACAGAGGCTGATTCGAGGTAGAGAACATGAGGGAAAAGACAGAACAGCATCGTTTCGTCACATTCACGCCCCGTCGATGCGGCGACAGATACAAACACCGGGAAAACACAGGAAGCAAACACCCGACGTCAACCGATGAAACACACAGGATAAGCTGCAGTGAACGCACGTCTGTACAAGAATGAATACAAATAAAAACACTGCATTAAAAAGGACTGAAGGAGGAAACGCCTTCAGACCAAAACAATCAACATCCACCACAACCCCTCAGATCAACGCTCACAAATACGCATTTTCTCTTCAAGTGATTTTTTTGTGGGTGTTCCCCCAGTACTGGCCACGCCCCCTTCCATTGACCCACCCACTTATCAATCCCTTTGCTCCGCCCATTCTTTAAAGAGGCATCCTCATTGGTTGAAGTGGAGACGCCGCCTCTCAGCTGTGAAGCAAAGGAATGATGTGATTGGTGCTCATCGCTGTCAATCACAGCCTTCTCACAATCAGAGAACAGGTAGTCCCGCCCCCTTGGCAAAATGAAAACATCCAACTGTTCTTTGTAATAAAAGTAACACTGGCCTCTCCCTCAGCGGCCCGTCCACCTGTCAATCACACGATGCTGTCCTGCAGCAGTGGCTCAAAGTCCTCATCGCTGGCGGTGGGCGGGGTCTCCTCATCGCTGCCCGGGAGCGGTGTGTTGATATGAATGCCAGCCAATGAGGATAGAGACTCCTTACTATCTGGGCGGGGCTTGTCGCTGAGCGACAGCTGGGAGGTGGAGGAAGAGGAGGAGGAAGGTTTCTCAGGAATGAAGAGAGCAACGAGGAAGGCGATGACCACGGTACACGCCCCCAACAGGAAGGGCGGGCCGGGGATGAGCGCCCGCTATGAGAGACACACAAAGGTCAAAGGTCACCACAGGGTTTACAGCATCCCCTACTGGACACATGGCATAACCAGGGTTCCTACATATTTGAAATGTCTAAATTCCATACTTTTTCCAAACCCTAATTTCCAGATGGTAAAAAAAATTAAATTAATTTGTGACATTTGAGTAAATAGGTGTATCATGTCAATAAATGATGGAATTAATAGTTTTTCATTATTCTGAATATGTATGATATTATGTCATCACATAATTTCCAGTAGATTATATGTAGGTGATGTAACTCATACAAATAAATAAAGAACAAACCAGATACATTCAGTGACTTTTTCATTTTAAGTTGTGATTTCACATAAAATTTATTTATCTTTATCCATTCAGGACCTTTATTTTGTCTGTATTTTTGGATTCATGAAGCAGGCGTCAGATTATTTACATCTACACGTGATGACTTCAACGGTCAGACAGGGCATGTTGACTGTGTGTGGACGTCACCTGTCCGTCAAAGCAGCAGTGAAACGTGACACCACCTGGGCGGGGCTTAAATGGGTTGGAGGAGGAGAAGAGCAGAGGGCGGGGCATTCAACCTGTCAATCTGCCTAAATGTTTTCTGGGACGTGTACCCTACTGTATGTGCTCTCACACAAACATTTTAGCTGCACTAGCAAGAACCTAAAACAACAGATGGATCCATTTGTTTATTCAAATATTCATAAGTTTGGAGGCATGGAATGTGTAAAAGCACTGATTTTGTCAGTACGTCATAGATATTGACGTAGAATTATGTGATTATGGTTATTATCCAAGAAAACATGGAAAATGGATAGATATCAGCTCTTAAATTGTACTCATGGGATACTTTTGTAGTTGTATTTGTCCAGACAGGTGTACCGGTGGATGTACCAGGCATCGAAATGAAGAAATCAAAGAAAACATACGGTGGTCTACTAATGTTTTCCCCAACTGTATATACAAAGGATTGATGACATGCTATAAATAGGTTTGTTCACAAATAAATAAGAAAACAAACAAAATAAATAAACAAACAAACAAACCAAAAAAAAAATTCATAATTTAATGTTTTAGAAAATACAACAGTGGGAACAGTCTGGAAACAGGAATATTTCTACAGACATTTGTTTCCATTTTCCAGACCTGGAAATATAAAATCAAATTCCACACTTTCCATACATGCGTAGGAACCCTGTATGCCTACAGCAGGTCAGAACACTGACCCGGGTCCATGGTGGATCTGAATCAGATCCAGAACTGATCTGGGTCCAATTCGGGTCTAACCTGGATTGGACCTTGATCTCATCCGGATCTGATCCAGGTTGGACCTGGATGGGGCCCAGGTCAAAGCGGTTCTGGTTGCGTACCTCAGTGGGCCCGTGCAGGGGCAGCGGGTCGATGCTGTACTGGTCCTGGATCGGGTCCATGGTGTTGAGTTCCACGTTGAACAGGAAGAAGACGAACCCGTAGAGCGCTGGACCCAGACCGTTACAAAGACCGCGGATCCCCGTGATCATCCCCTGGACCACACCTGAGGACAGAGGTCAAAGGTCACGTCCATGTGGCACTCATGGGGGAAGGGGGCGGAGCTAAGGAGGCATATGTGGACTCACCCTGTTTGTCGGGATCGGCCGACTGCGACACCAGAGCAGAGACCGCCGGGAAGGTGATGGACGACATGGCCGCCACGGCGCCGGCCGCCCACATCATCCTGAAAACACACAGCAGGCCGTCAGCCAATCAGAACGCAGAACAGCGGTTAGAACACAAGGCGGGTTCTCACCAGGGCTCGGATCCGAAGCCGTACCAGGCCAACTGGAGGATCTGGAAGCCCAGGCCCAGCAGGACCGTGTTCTTATTACCCAGAGTCCTCATGAGCAGCGTCAGAAATAGCGTCTGATGAGACACAAGGACGGATTTAGCACACGGTTCTGGTTCTGGTGTCGGTTCTGTCTTTATATGTACTGTTGGGTTTTTCATCCTGTCACTTTAACCAAAAGTAAAACCTCAACAATGGCGTCAGAGCAGAATCAGTCCAGTGGTCATGTGAGCTGTGGTTCTGGTCTACAAACAGGGCTGGGTCATGGCTCTACTGGACCAAACTGGACCATTCATTTAGGCTGGTCTATGGTTCTGGATCCAGTTTCATCACAAGCTGAGACTGAATCTGAACAACTGGACCCATCTGGACTTTATACCCCACCAGATCCACAGAACCACAGCTGACCCCAGTACCTTTTAATGGTCAGGTCAGTGGTTCCTTTAAGTCCTGGATGAGAAGGACCATGAAAACTTCTACAAATACAGATTTATCAAATACATTTACTGTCGAGGAAATGTAACAGCCTTAAAAACAACTACAACTCCAGTTTCACTAGGTTCCTGTCATTCAGAGCAGGGTCCGGGTCTGGGTCCGGTAGGTTTTACCTGAGCTACGATGGACAGGATCCCAACGACGCCGATGAAAACAGCGATGGTTGTTGAGGAGAAATTTATGACCTGAGGAAACAGAGAAGGTTGAAGGAGACACGATGTCACATGATCAATCAGCAGCATCATCACAAACCCAGACACAGACCGGGTCCAGCTCCGGGTCCAGAGCGGTGGACTCACCTGTCTCAGGTACAGGAAGAAGCTGGAGTACTGTCCGGCCTCGGGCAGGTAGGACAGGAACACAGTGATACAGATGAGCAGGACCGTGGAGTCCTGACCCACTTTCCTCAGAGACTGGAGGACAGAGACACAGAGACCGGGTCAGGTCTGGATCACCACAGAACCGTCCTCAGATCAGGTCTGTACGTTTACATTCTATGAATGGGTTCCACATCAGTTTAAGCTGAATATGAAATCACATGAAATCAATTTACAATAAAACCACAAGATAAAAAAAAACAAACCATAAATGTCATAATAATAAAAATGTAATTTATATTAAAAACTTGTTATAATAATAAAATTATAGTATGACAAAACATAAATATAACAATGATAAAAATTATAATAATATACTATGTAAAATAAACCCATGAATGTCATAATAATAAAAAAATACACTATATAAACTAAACCATGAACATCATAATAATAACAATATATATATTAAAATTTCCTTCAGGATCAATAAAGAATTTATCTATCTGTCTAATAAAACATAAATGTAAAACTGATAAAAACATAGTAGTATAATATATAAAATATAATAAAAACATAAATGTCATAATAATAAAATATAATAACTAAAGTAAAACCATACATGTTATAATAAAAATATAACATGTAATATATATATATTAAAACCTAAACGTCATAATCCTCTAAGACCATGTACAACTGAGGATCAAAACCCTCCAAACCTCATTATAGTTATTTTCATGTCAACGTCTGAATATTTGTGACAGATACTTAAATAAAAGGACAAACACTTGGATTGAACTACTGGACAGAGGTCAAAGGTCACCAAGGCATTATCTGAGTAAAGGTCAAAGGTCACTGACGGCAAAGGGGTCGGCCTGCTCCCAGGTGAACGGCGCCCCCCAGGTGTTCAGCCTCATCTTATCGGGCAGCGACTCGGGCACCGCCAGCAGGATGAAGCAGATGTCGGCCAGGGCGATGAGCGTGGCGACCAGGACCACCAGGTTGTCCCCGTACCACGCCGACAGGTACGCGCCGATGGCCGGACTCGTCACCAGGCTGGCCGCGAAGGTCGCCGACACCTGAGGACGACCGGGAACATCAGATTAGAACGCAGTCCACCAACCCCACCACCAGGGTCCGGGTCCAGGCCTGGTCCTGCTGCCAGGACATATATGGGCGTGGGGGCGTGCTCACCAGGCCGTAGGCGGTGCTCCGCTCCCGTTCCTCGGTCACATCGGCCACGTAGGCGAAGATGACGGAGAAGGTGACGGAGAACGCACCGGACATGGAGATCATGGCGAAATACCACCTGGAGGACAGAGGACATGACATCACCGAGGGGGAGGAGCTAAACTCCTCTGTTGTACATTTTCCTTTAAAGGTCAAAGGTCATGTGTTTGTTACTGACTGTGTAAAGGTTAAAGGGCGTGTTGTTTATCGACCCTGTAAAGGTTAAAGGTCATGTATTCTTTTACTGACTGCAAAGGTTAAAGGTCACGTGTTCTTTTACTGATTGTGCAAAGGTTAAAGGTCATGTTGTTTATCAACCCTGTAAAGGTTAAAGGTCATGTATTCATTTACTGACTGTGCAAAGGTCATGTGTTCTTTTACTGACTGTGTAAAGGTTAAAGGTCATGTGATCTTTTACTGATTGTGTAAAGGTTAAAGGTCATGTGTTCTTTAACCGTCTCTGTATAGGTTAAAGGTCATGTCTGTAAAGGTTAAAGGTCTGATGTGTGTGTGTCATGTGATGGGTCGGGTCAGTACCAGGGGCTGAGTCTCATCAGGGGGATGGGGGCGCAGGTGAAGAAGACGGTGACCAATAGGAAGGTGCGCCGACCCCACACATCTGACAACGCACCAATCAGAGGAGCCGACATGAAGGACAGCAGCCCCTGAAGGAACGGAACCAACAGAACCGGGTCAGAGGGACTCATGAACAGAACCAGACACAGTTTAGAGACAATACACGACTCTGTTGGCGACGGTGGTGCAGGTGGTAGTGGGTCGTCCAATGATCGAAGGGTCGGCGGTTCGAATCCCACCTCCAACTGTCCATATGTCGAAGTGTCCTTGGGTAAGACACTGAACCCTAAGTTGCTCCCAGTGAGGCCTGGTAGTGCCTAGCTGAGTGGCAGCCCACTGGTGTATGAGTGTGTCTGTGAATGGGTGAATGTGAAACTCGTATTGTAAAGTGCTTTGAGTACCATTAATGTGTGGAAAAGCGCTGTGTAATGTATAACTATGAGACTGACGGCGGTACCTTGACTCCCTGGATGAGGCCGTTCATCAGGAACGTGTGCTGAGGAAACGTTTCATGTAAAACCTGAAAAGACAAATGACAGCTGCATTAATGTGACTGCAGCGGTGCCGTCTAAAGCCTGGACACCGATGCAGTCTAAAGCCTGGACATCGGTGCCATCTAAAGCTTGGATACTATTACAGGTCTAAAGCACAGACATCGATTTGGTCTGAACCCTGGAAACCAGCACTGTCTAAACCCTAGACACCGGTGCCATCTAAAGCCTGGACATAGTTGCTGTCTAAAGCCTGGACACCGGTGCCGTCTAAAGCCTGGACACCGGTGCCGTCTAAAGCCTGGACACCGGTGCCGTCTAAAGCCTGGACACCGGTGCCGTCTAAAGTCCGGATACTGGTGCCGTCTAAAGCCTGGACACTGGCGTTGTCTAAAGCCTGGAGACTATTTAGAAGACGAAGAATCTTTATTGTCAGTTTACACTGATATTTTTCCTCTGCATTTAACCCATCCTTACATTACACACACATACTGCATGCTAAGGAGCAGTGGGCTGCCATGTCAGGTGCCCGGGGAGCAAATGGGGGGGTTAAGTGCCTTGCTCAAGGGCACATCAGCCAACATCTCTTTGCCAGTACGGGGAATCAAACTGGTGACCCTTCGGTCCCTAGCCAACTCTCCAGCCGACTGCTTAGCCATCTCAGCCATGGCTGCCCCCAGGTCTAAAGCACAGACATTGATTTGGTCTGAACCCTGGAAACCAGCACTGTATAAACCCTAGACACCGTTGCCATCTAAAGCCTGGACATAGTTGCTGTCTAAAGCCTGGACACTGGTGCCGTCTAAAGCCTGGACACCGGTGCCGTCTAAAGCCTGGACACCGGTGCAGTCTAAAGCCTGGACACCGGTGCCGTCTAAAGCCTGGACACTGGTGCAGTCTAAAGCCTAGACATCGGTGCCGTCTAAAGCCTGGACACCAGTGCAGTCTAAACCCTAGACACCGGTGCCGTTTAAAGCCTGGACACCGGTGCAGTCTAAACCCTGGACATTGGTGCGTCTAAAGCCTGGACACTGGTGCTGTCTAAAGTCTCAATAGTTTCCTTAACACCTGGGCAATGGCAGACATTTTTAAACACCTTCCCGTTATCTTCACTGATGCCGTCTAAACCCTGGACACCGGTGCCGTCTAAATTCTGGACACCGGCCTGTCAGCAGTACTGACCGTGAGCATGGGCGTGGTCAGCAGACCCCAGGCGAAGAACTCCAGGAAGATGACGACCACAGCGTGGTAGACGCTGGGCCGGCCCACACCCTGCTGCAACTGCGAACGACAGGAACAACAACGTCATCAGGACGCGACACACGAACGAGTAAAATATCTGGAACAAGAGTCAAAGTGAACTGGTTTAATCATTGACTTTAATCAGATCATCACTCAAACATTATTTCATCTTCTATCAAATGTTCTCAAACACAAAAAAAACCAATTGGATTGTTCAACTTCATCAGGATGAAAAACCTGCTTATAGACATAATAATAATAATGTAATGAAATATCATAAAATAACGATTAACACTGTACACACAAACATGTAAAGGGTTAAAAATATGACAGTTTGTTCAACAAACTATATAAAATCATTCTAAGATTGGTACTCCTCTGTGCATATTATGGGCTGCAGGTGATTTAAGGACCTCAGATACTGGACAGTTAATCTGATAATGATGATCAGAAGGAAAATCAACCCCACAGATGTCAGAGGTCACTGTTCCAAACGTCCAAACTGATCTAGTGCATTTTAGAAGCGTTTACACGATGTGATGGCGTTTAAAGGTTGAAGCCGGTGTCAAACATGGCGGTTCTTTAGAGGAGTGTGTGAGTCACCGATGAGCGTCCAGGAAATAGACGGATCCCGTTACAGCGTCTAAATGATCCACTGACACACATTCCCATCCCGGACCCGTTTCTATCTTTACTCAAGTTAATCAGACGTCCTACTGACACAAACCGAAACCCAGACTACGTCCTCATAACCCGAGGCACATTAATAAAATACCTCCGTTACCCACGATGCACTTCTCTGACACCTGAGAATAGAGGAATACGCTTCAACCGCCAAGCACCAAAACACAAGTTTACGACTGAACGACGAATTACAGCCTCGACCAAGACCCTCAGCAGTGATCTCCCCAGAAATTTAGAACAGGATGGCGCGGGGGGAGGTCCAGGAGGGGGGCGCGGCCCGTATGGAGCGT
>JAPTGZ010340621.1:0-11537 GCA_029814645.1 Fowleria isostigma | reverse complement strand
AATTAGCTTTCTTGATTTTTCCAACACAAATCTTATTTTTCTATTTTCTATTCTCTATATTTTGTTAGATCATTTAAAAGATTTGGGAGAGTTGAGTGTTTTTTGGGGGTTTTTTTTGTTTTGTTTTTTTTCCCAGTCAAGTAATATTCATCTTTGTGCCAGCAGAAAATGCATCATTATTACTTTTTTTTTTTTTATACACTGTTTTTCATAAAGAAGATATACATTTATTTCTGGACACATTCCTCTTTTAATTCCTGTCCTTCTCCACATAAGTAACCGCCTTTGACCAGATGCAATGATTAAAACTGAGTCCCAGTTACACTTTATCCAGAATAAATCACATTGTTACATTTTATGAGAAAATATGAAAATATTTTCTTCCAACTTTATGGGTATGGGTGTATGTGTGGGTGTTCAGTGGCAGTAAATGGTTCTTCATTAGTGATTCTGTATCTACATAAATAGATTATTTCTATACTAAACTAATGGCATAAAATAAACTGAAGATGATTAGTCATCAATGAAAATGTAATTCTATTGCTAGTCCTTCATATGATTGTTAATATTCATCATCAGTTACTGACTTAAGTAGAGGGAGAGTCATGCTGTGTTGAATGTTTCAGATTTTGTTGACCGTCTTGGTCACGTAATATGACAAATAGTTCAGTGTTGCTCATCGGCTCCAAATCTGCTCCATTTGTTTCTATGATTAATAACTGGATCAAAGCAACAGTCGCCCATCTGCCATGAATCAGTTGCAGTTTAGTCAGAGCACAAAAGACACAGTGAGTTGACTCTGTGATTTCACTTGGATTCTGATGGTTCTCGTTATCTTCAAAGGCAGCGTGAGTAAATTGTCGGGGTTTAATTGGAAAGGAAAGAAACTCCATCTGTGTACTTAAGCTTATCTTTGTGAGTATAATTAAAAGTCACCTGAGTATATGTGTACCTGTAACGCTGTGTTTGTGTTCTATGTAGTCTACAGTCGGGTTCCGTGCGGTGAAGCCACCTTTTGTTTGAGCCCACTATCAGCGCGGAGGAGGGTGTGAGTCGAGTCGGGGGTGGTGGGGAGACTGAAAAGAGCCGCGCAGAGGGGGGAAATTACCACATGGACAGGAGCTGCCATACAATATCAGGCTCTTACTGACAGACGGACAGTCGTAGTTATCGGATGCTCAACGCTTTGAAGGGAAGCGGTGTGGACGGGACTTTGTCAACAGGCCAGTCTGGACTAATTTGTCATGATCACAAAAGGTAATGAAGAAACCATACTTTACGGTTCTGACAAGATTAGCATCAATAGAAACTTAAACAGTGGTTATGGTGGGAAATTACAGGAGAGAGTGTTTGTGTGTGTTTAGAGGATGAGTTTTTCTTGTGTGTCAGAGGCGGTCTTTATGTTTTGTTTCTAGGTTATTAACTCTGTGGACTTCAGGTGCTGAATGCTACATTATGTACAGGAAGTTTTACTCCCTGCACACCCCTGTGCACATGTGACATGTACAAGAGTGTATAATAGCATTCTGGAGGTGCTATTTTAAATGAAATGTATAAAATATCCTAATTATTAGTTGGTATATAATTTGTAATGATGTGGATTTAGTGTTTTTTTTACATATTAAGCAAAATTTAAAAGTCTGATGTTGTTTGTGTCAGATATTTGACATGTTTATGTCAGCTCCATAGAATATTTGTATTTACATCTGCATCTAGGACTGTCAGCATGACAAAGCAGTACTCCTATTGCCCTCTCTGCCCTCTATCCTCCAGGTTTATCTGGACAACTACAGGATTAGACCACCCTATGTTTTTTTCAGTTTTTTGTTCATTGTAATGCTTGGTACAAATAAAGGTACCGTACATATGTTTGGACAAATATAATGATAACAAAAATAGCTCATAAGAGTTTAATTTCAGAGCTGATATCTATCCATTTTCTATGGTTTCATAGATAATAACCAAAATCACATAAGTTCTTACATCTATATCTTTGGCATTGTACTAACAAAAACAGTGCTTTTAGACATTCCATGTTTTCTTTTCTGTCTGTTTTAGTCACATGATACACACAGGAATTAATACTATCCTCATGTATAATATGTACACGTCTATATATATCATTATGTGTGTAGATATGTCTATATAGGTGTATGTTTGAGTGTCTCCCCTATCTTTTATCAACATATGCACAAATGTAAATAGTAGTCATAGATTTATAGATTTTTTCATTTGTCTTTATTTTTGAATTTGCTTTCTTTTGCTCTTGTGTGCTTTGTACTATGATCTTGCTGCTGTAAACCTGGGATTTCCTCTTGTGGGACTAATAAAGGAATAATCTACATTATGTTATGTTATGTTATGTTATGTTATGTTATGTTATGTTATGTTATGTTATGTTATGTTATGTTATGTTATGTTACCTTATCTTATCTTGATTGCATAATTGTTGTTTTTGATGGTCTAATATTTTTTTCATGACTGTACAGTGCCAGACAATTTCAATATAAGATGCATCATTTTCAATTGGCAGAACATCAATAGATCAAGGCAGAGCATTTTGTTCCTTTATAATAACATAAAACAATGTATCAGGCTTTGAAGTGTTGTATTTCTTTTTGTACACTTGCACTGAAGCTCTTGATCCTCCTTACTAATTTTTATGGATTGATGACTATTATTCTTTCTGTGAATCATTACATGTCATATGACTGATTTCAGAACAGACAATGACATATTTTCCCTCTAGTTTCTTTCTCTGCAGATGTTTACCAGGACAGTCAAAGTGTCTCTAATGGGATTTTATATCACTTTTACCTTTTGTTTTTAATATTTTTCCCTTTAAGCAGCTATAAGTCAATATGTCACAGACCCAGAAGTTGTAAATCTCTGTTATCTCAGATCGTTTTTTGTTTTGATTTTGCAGTTTCTGAATTGCTCATTGGTGGGATCATCAGCACTGTGTGTCTTGTCGAGTCCCTCTGGTTTAGATTAGCACAGAGGCAGATGTATTCTGTCACACACATGGCTTCAGTCTGATCCAAACAATAGCAAGCTGTCCTTGAAAGAGACTGAATGCTTTCATACACCAAATTCATCCATTGGCATTGGCACTCTGTCATCTCTCAGCGAGGGTAGGTTCCATGGTTTTTTGACACCCACTGGTGACTCTATCCCTCTAAGAAATGCTTTCATCATGTGGAGGACGGTGGGGGGGTGGGAGCTGGTGGGGGTGAGACCGGGTGAGGCATGGTGCATCTGCCATCTGTCCCATCATGCCAGGTCTCCGGCTGTGTCCTGCTGCCCTCGCACATAAACATGTGTGTCGCAGCCCCTCCTCGTTTGTTCCTTCCCACAGACACTCACACAAATACAGCTGGGCCAGATTTGTGCCAACATGGCTTAGCTAAAGCAGACTAAGTGTTTACTATTGTTTATACTGGTCCTACCTGCCTGGTGACTATCGCAATGTAAGGTGCCAATCAAATACTGCTGCATATAAGTACATCCTGTGGGACTGCGATCTAATAGTAATTTCTGTTTTGCCACTTTATGGACTGTGACAAAAGCATACAGATTGTCGCTGAAGTTTTAACCAAATAGAGTTTTTTTGGAGATCATTGATGAACAGAAAAGCCCTCTTTCTTGTTTGACTTGTTTTAGTAGCATTTTGGTTCTAAATTATCTCAATTAGATATTTGAGCTTGTTACTGAGATTTTATAACCTATTCTGAGGAATGTGTGCTTGAAACTAGAATATCAACAGTTACAAACCCTTTCAACAAGTATAAAAAGGCTTGATTTAAATATTATTTCAAGCATGAAATAAGAAATCATGACTTTGACACAATTTAGTCCACCGTTTTATTTTCAGTGAAACAACAGAAAATATGTAGTTATATTCAGAGAAGGCTCTAGCCATGTTGGCGCCCTTGGCAAAATTGAGTTTGGCACCCCCCCCACCACACCAAAGATGAAAAAAGGAATTCTGAGACAACAGCTGCATTATGTCAAAATTATGGCACCAGCATTTACTTAATTTAAAAATATGTTTCAACATATTAAGAAATGAAGTCTCATTTATTTCATTTGTATCAAGAAAAAATTACTTGTTATCAGTGTGAATGCTCTCATTTTAAGGTATTTCTGGGTCTATTGAGGTTAAATATATTTACTTGTTTTTAAAAATCTTGACAAGCCTCATTTTCTTGTTCCATTGGCATATACTTTTGCTTAGTTTTAGGTATTATACCCCCAATTCTTGTATTTTTTTCCTGTTTTTGAAAGCTGGTTTTTTGGAGTGTACGAATGGCTGTGTGTTGGTGAGGTAGCATTTTGGATAAGTGGGGGTTGGGTGCTGAAATAAAGCAGCTTTGTGCCTGGTGAACTTGAGCCACAAGTACCAGCTGGCAGGCCATTATGCAATAACAGCACAGACACACACACACACATGTGATCCATGATGCATATGGTTACATTGTTACATCTTCACACATACAGTACATGACACCCACTCACCCCACTGCCACACTGCACACTTCACCCTGGCCCCACCGGTACAGCACACACCCACACCAACGGGCAGATTGGATGTGATGAGGAGTTCAAGGGTGAGAGTGGGTGTAGTAGGAGGCTGAGGGAGATTAGTCTTCCCATCTTCGCCTCCGCCTCTTAACTACCCCCGGATTGACAGCCAGCTTAAATCACTGACCTCATTTCTTGTGTGTTTGTAAAAAAAATATATATATTCAGGATGTGCTGGTTTTGATACAGATCTGGTCAAATCCCAGTGTAAGCAGGCCATGACCGGGTCCTCAATGTCCAATTTTTGCTGTATCAGTTAAAGGATTAGGATTGAATTCACTCAAGCTTGTCAATGCTTTATGTTTTAATCTTATACTGACGTGTTTTTGTGTTGTGTGTAATCCTGTTGTGACTTCTACCTTGTCAGTAATATCTGGCTGCAGGGAGCCTCAGGGGAGTTAAACTTAAGAATGTGTGTGGGCTGGTTTGTGACATCATGTCTCCAACACAAAGTGTGTTCCTTAATCGTATGGTTAAAACTGTAGGTGTGTCAGCCTGAATCAGGTGTTAAGTGACCTGGAGTCTTCCTATTTTGGTTTGTTTGAGGACCAACTCTCTTACTTTGAGTTAAAAATGCACATTTTGGGATCTGTTGTTGGGTTCAGTCAGCTGCCAGTGAACCTCCAAGTCATACGGCTGCAGACAAAATTATTAAGCCATCAAAAGTAATTTAAAAAAATGTTTATGCAATCAAGTACTAACTCCTGTGTGTATCATGTGACTAAAACAGACAGAAAAGAAAACATGGAATGCCTAAAAGCACTGTTTTTTGTCAGTACAATGCCATAGATATTTGTCAGAACGTATGTGATTTTGGTTATTATCAAGACAATAATGGAAAATGGATAGATATCAGCTCTGATATTCAACTGTTATGAGCTATTTTTGTTATCATTATATTTGTCCCAAAAAATGTACCTTTAATTGTACCAGGCATTAAAATGAACAAGAAATTGAAGAAAACATAGGGTGGTCTAAGAATTTTTTATGCATCTCTATAATGGCAAAATGCAGTTTGGCTCCTTGTATAACCTAAAACAAAGTAACGTGATATGTTTTATTACAAGAATTGGCACAAAGGCAGTATATTTGATATAGCAAGAGAGCATCGCAGTAACCAAAGAGTTTATTACAGTCATTTTTCAACCAAGTACAAAGGCATCATTGTGGGATAGAAGAAAAAACCCTCAAATATTGACTTTCAGTTTGTTGAAATTAAAGTAGAAGACTGGATAATGACAGTAACCAACACGTTGTCAGGCAAGATCACAGGATCTGACTGTGAATTTTTGAGAGATTGTCCATATTAGTAACACAATGCCATTTGTTTTATTACTGATATTAGTTGTGAACATCTTGACAATAAATAAGATGTTGGTTAATATGCTATTTTTTGACATATATTTATTGTCTAAGTCATTTATTTACTCATACAAGGCAATAAAGGAGGAGAAGAAAAAGGAAAAGCAATATAATTAATCCTTGTATCATTCTTTAACCCTTTCCTACCCCCTTTCACACATATAAGTACACACAATGCAAAACAGAATAAAGAAAAAACTGCACGAGGAAAATTGAACAAGCAAACTGGAGAAAAACATTTCTACAAACAAATTTTATCTGACAATGTTATCCATGTAAATGGCTGAAGAAAACAGGTACATAAAGTCTATACTTACAAAGAGGAGAAAAGAAACAAACAAACCAGGCAGTTCAAACAAACCACATTTTACTGTTTTGCACTGTGTAACTGCACTGTACAAAAATCTAAATCAGCACATTTCTCATAATCATTCCCTCACTGACAACGCCTGAGAATATTTTCAGCAACATATAATCATCTTTAGCAAATTATTATCATCTAACAGACAGTTTTATGGAGCAAGGATCCAGGGTTTATCAGAACTTTTTTTTTTTTTACGCTAATTGTCCACTGTTTAGCCTTTCATCACACTATCCAAGTCAAGGAAAGAAAAAAATCTTACGGCTGGTCTCAATAATAATGCTGCAATCTATTACTTCTGTTTTATTGAGTCACATAAAAACAGAAGCGCTATCTTATACATCTTAGATCTTGGGGTACATTCAAACATTAACCTTCATATTTGGACCTTAACCCATAAAGACCCAACACTACTTTTGTGTCAGTTCCCAAATGAAGTTTTCTTTATATTTAACCTATTTTTAACCCATGAAGACCCAAACATCCACCATCTACCAAAATCGTGTACTGATAAAAACAGTTGTTGATCCACTAACGCATGTAAATAATTGGTGTAAAATACAGTTATTCATCTTTTCATTGTCATCAGATATGACCCAGGTCAGAAGCTCCGTAGTTACCATGGAAACACCGTCATTTTCTACTACATTGATTCACCAGTAAAACCCATAGAGTTGGATCAATGGCAGTGGATGGACACACTGGGTTATGTTCATATATGTTAAGGATAGATTTGCTGAAAAAGTCACATTTTCTTCAGTTTTATTTGTAATATAATAATCCTCAATTTTACTCTTAACTTTTATGAGTATCTACATGATCAGTGAATTAAATGTTGGAAAATACCAGATTTTTACTGAAAAAACCCCCCACAAAATACAAAAAGTAATATTACAATAAATGGCAATTAAACTTGAGGATGGTTAAATATAGAGAAAAATAATTTGGAAAGTGCCACAAACGTCATACCGGTTCCTAATGGGTTAATACCTGAAGCACCAGGGGAACCCGCATGTAAAGTCCAATGCTTTCCTTGTCTCCACAGGAAGATCTGTGTGCACTGCAAGTGTGTCCGAGAGGAGCATGCAGTGCGCTCGGTGCCGGGCCAGCTGGAGAAGATGATGACGAAGCTGGTATCAGACTTCCAGAGGCACTCCATCTCTGATGACGACTCAGGCTGTGCCTCCGAGGAGTACGCCTGGGTCCCACCTGGGCTCAAGCCTGAACAGGTATCAGTCAGGATGCAGAGCACACGCAGCGTCAAACATCAATGAACGTTACACAGACACAGATGATCCACGCTTTGGCATGAACGTGTTCATACACACACTCAGACATTTTGATAACCATGGGAAAAATACTCAGTGTTTTTGATTTATTACTACTATAATTGAATAAATTGCACTCTGCGTGATATTTCTTGAATGGCTATCTGTAAACACAATGTGTACATACATGTGTGTTGTGTACAAAGGGATGTATGTATGAGGTGTATGTGTAGTTTAAGTTCTTTCTGTATATTATATTTTTAACTTATTGTGTTTTTAGTAGTATGTGTTCTGTCTTATGTGTTACAGTGCAGCTTGTTTGTGCCCTGGAAATTTTGACCTTGACCTTGACCTCCGGTTGTCTCCTCATGCAGGTGTATCAGTATTTTAGCTGCCTACCAGAGGACAGGGTGCCTTATGTCAACAGTCCAGGAGAGAGACACCGCATTAAACAACTGCTGCACCAACTTCCAGCTCATGACAGCGAGGTAACACCACTGCTTGTTCTGAATTTTCTGTACTTCTGCTCTCCTCAACGCTATAGTAGTCTGCTGATTCAGCACCTACATACACTTCTGTATCTCGGATGTTTACATTCATATGGGGGCTTTTATGAGACTGAGTTTATTTTGGTGTCTGGCACTTTGCCAGCTGTTTTAGAACTAATAATAAGTGGAATTTAGACATATTTCCCCCCAGGATGTACCAAATGTTGACCTCAGATAAATGCAAAAAAAATACATATATACTCTTGTTCTGAGTCGTCTCAAAAATAATGAACTTTTAATAAAATATTGAGATCAAAATTGGGACAGGAAAAGCTACCTAGATGTCAGTGCATTTTATCTTGAAAACATTGCTTGAAATGGTCTCATATACTGTTATAAATTAAGACACTATGTTAAATTTGACGAGCCAAGCCTTTTTTTTTATAAATCCAGACAGGCAGGGTTTTCATAAATCTCATCATCGTGTCCGCTCATGTTACACGCAGAACCTGCCCATTTACACACATTGTAAATCGTGACTGATTTTGCAACAGCGGTCATTTTTGTAAAACACTCTGCCTTGCATATTTACTTTGATTCCAAAAATTTATCTGTGAGAGAATAAAAAGATATTTGAAAAAATAGTAGCATGTAATTTTTGTGTCCTTTTAACTGTGCTACATGCGGATTTTTGCATACGTGTGTCAAGTAAAAATGTGTTTTATCTGAAAAATAGTAAATATGTATTTTTAAAATAGACCTAAAGTGCTTCATAACATTAGTCAACATCTAGTTTGAATTTTTAGCCCCTCTGTCCTGCTTTTAGGTTACCAGGTTCATAGAGGCACCTAGATATTATTTTACCTTCTTATATCTGATTTGTCTCATTGACCTAGTGACTTATCTGGAGGTGAATGTGTGTGTTTCTTGCAGCCACAGTACTGTAACTCTCTGGATGAGGCAGAAAAGAAGGAGTTGCGTCTGTTCAGTCAGCAGAGGAAGAGGGAAAACCTTGGCAGAGGTGTTGTCAGGCTCTTCCCAGTAACGATGACAGGAGCCATTTGCCAGCAGGTAAACCCAGACTTGTTTGATGTTTCAAAAGTGAAGATAGCTGCCATCATCAAGTAGCCAAAATCATAGATCACAATGACAGCATCAGTCCCCCAGATTCCTGTATTTTTAGGTAACATTAACACATTCAATAAAATGCCTGTAAGGAAGGACAAGTAGGACTGTTCATGTGCAAGTAGGTACAGGCATAGCTCAAGGCTCACAACATCGTGGGATTTAATGATTACAGAGCTGCATAAATTGCTAAGCTACCTCAAATTTCACCAGTTGTAAATAGATATACCACCTTACTTCCTTTCCCTTTCCAAACCCCCCTCTACTCCATTGTTCCAGTGTGGCAGGCAGATCTGTGGTGGAGATATCGCAGTGTTTGCCAGTCGGGCGGGACACGGCAGCTGCTGGCATCCTCAGTGTTTCCAGTGTGCCTCCTGCAGTGAGCTGCTGGTTGATCTGATCTACTTCTACCAGGACGGACAGATTTACTGCGGCCGGCATCACGCTGAGAGGCTCAAGCCCCGCTGCCAGGCCTGTGATGAGGTAATTGTCCCATCAAGTTTGCAAACCTCACTCAACTCTTATCATAAGATCAGTTTTACAACCTCTCTTAGCACATTGTAGAAAACAGATTATCCTCATCCCAGAGGTGATGCTTTGTTTTTCTCTGAGTGTCATTATTGTTTAATCCACTGCTTCTGTATTTATTTTCCATCTCCCAACTTCAAACTACCCAGTAAAATTTAAAAAAAAAAAAAAAAAGGAAAAAATCACTGAGAGTCAGACAAGGCAGGCAAAAACAGATTTTTCATGCATTGGGCAATATTGAGATTTTGGGCTAGTTTATTCCTTCAATACGTGTTCTTTCAAGCTACTATAAAGAAAAGACAGAAGACATAGATTAAAGTGTTTATTTTATTACAATTTGTGTACTTACAAAAGTAAGTTTCTTCCACATTTACCAAAAGGTTAGCATCCCAAACCGATGTGCCTTGTTTCGTCGGTTTGCTGAAGTCTGCCATGTCCAGTATTGTTGTAAAGCTCTGAGTCTATTTTGAGCAATTGTTTCCAAATAGAATGCATTAAATCTTTAATTGCTTTTTTTTCCAAAATGAGTTTTTTTCTCATACTCTGAGTCATAAATCTCCACTTCAGTAACACTTACATACACCAAACAGTTTTACTCCTGTCTATATTCTAAAGGCTTTTACAGAGGAGTTTGTTCATAGCTTGATTTATATAAGATTTTATTCCTAAAAACACAGCAAAAAAAAGATTCTTTTATAGCTGTTGACTGTATTTTCTGATTTATGAACTGATAAAAAAGGAGAGATCAAAAATCCCCTCTGTTAAAGCCTTTGACTTTAATATGTAACAAAATGAAACAAAAATTTTGAATGTGGCTTCATCCAGTGTTCAGATTTCTGTTCTGGGATGTTATGCAAATTTGTGCATATGTAGTGACAAAATTTGCATATTTAAAGATACTATTTTATAAAACTTGTAATACAAAAAACACCCTCTCACTGTAACCAATCAACTGAGGAAGTTTCATGGTGATATCTATTAAATATTTTGACCCTATTCACCTGGGCCGCCTTAAAACCAAAGTGTGTGGAAACATGTTGTAGTGTGTTGCCAGGTGAAGTATCAGACTCACATTGTCATTTTCTATTGAATCATCCGTGTGTATAATAGAGGGATATTTATAGTCTTTTCTGTCTCATCTTGCTCTGAATGGTCTCTCAGTGTGACTTAAGAGATTAGTTGATATGGTTGACCAACTGATCTGGCACAACTGACCTATAAAAATCTTTGGACTCAGAGGACATCTCAGCATCTGTTTTTTTCATCTTGTTACCCAAATCCTCAGGACTCAATTGTACAGCGATGATTTGTTTACCCCTGCACTCATAACATCATCACTGCTGAGCTGTGTCTCTTCCTCTTTTTCTCTCAATCCTAGATTATTCTGGCAGATGAATGCACAGAGGCAGAGGGGAGATACTGGCACATGAAGCACTTCTGTTGTTTTGAGTGTGAGGTTGCGTTGGGCGGTCAGCGCTACATCATGAGAGAGAGTCGTCCATACTGCTGCTCCTGCTACGAGTCCCTTTATGCGGAGTACTGCGATACCTGTGGAGAACACATAGGTACTGCGCTGAACACGCATTCATTTATTGGTGTTTGACTGCAACTCACTAGAATGTTTTTGACTGATTGGTTTATTTCAAGCTTTTGCACTCTGTGTACAGTGTTGTTTCAATTCGCAATCACTGAAATAACATAACATCCACATATTATATACATATCATTATGTGTACACAAATATATGTACATGAAGAGTATTGATTATTGTACATGTATGTGAAATTGCCACTGTACCTGGCGTGCATGAGCTCGAAACGA
>JAPTGZ010340613.1:0-11537 GCA_029814645.1 Fowleria isostigma | reverse complement strand
CTCTGAATGTCCAAATGGGTCATATCTGATGACCATGAAAAGATGACAAACTATATTTTACAACAATTATTTACATGTATTTATAGAATTAGTGTATCAGCAGGTTTTAAACAGGTTAGATGGTTTTGGTCACTGGTGGATGTTTGGGTCTTTATGGGTTAATCATAAAAGTTGCCTGCACACACACATGTTCATGCATACACCAGTTCAGTTCAAGTTTTTTGTGTGTATGTTGTTGTAACCAGTCTGTTTTATTGTTTTAATGTGAGGGTGCTTGCGGTAGCTGCTGGACGTTTTCCACAACTGGGTGTTTGGAGTCTGTCACTGCTATCTCCACTGGGAAACTTGTACCACTGGTGACTTCCTTTTACTTCTACATCAAATGTTCTTATTTTCTGTCTCTGTTCACTTAAATCAAAGCTATTAATTTATTTCTCTTTGTGACTGACTGTATTCTTTTCATTTTTTTTTTTTCACTCATATTAGTCAGAACAGCAGCTGGTGGACTGTGCTCAGGCCTTCAACAACCACGGCTGTGACGGGTCAGAGCCATTTATATTCCTTTTCTTTTTGATAGTTTCTCTTTGTTTACTGTGTGCATGCATGCAGACAGATTTCAACAAAATCTTAATTACTGTTGTAGCGGCCTTCCCAGTCAGGCATTTGAATACATCATGTACAACAAGGGACTGATGACAGAGACAGACTACCCATACACAGCTATGGTGATTAAAACATATGTTAACCTGCAGCCAATAAATAACAATAACTTTAATATGACTTATTTAATCACTCCTTTCATTCACTGTTTCACCTCTGTTTAATCAGGATGGGGATTGCAAGTATAAACCACAACAGGCAGCTGCTTTTGTGAAGGAGGTGGTGAACATAACAGCGGTAAGAAAATTACACTTTTTTTTTTTTTTTTTTGCAGGGGCGATTTTTTTATTTTACCTTTGATAATAATGGATTTCTCTGTTTACATTACAGTATGATGAGATGGGCATGGTGGATGCAGTTGCTACACATAATCCGGTCAGTTTTGCCTTTGAGGTGATTGATGATTTCATGTTTTACGAGAAGGGTGTGTACACCAGGTAAGACACAATCAGTAATGAATACTCTCACAAATACATGTTTCATTGATAGATCTGTTAGACACAAACAAACACAGAACAAAACACTTGTCATTTTATCCCTCTTGCATTTAATTGGGGTAGTCAGTTGAATTTTTTAAACAATGATTTGTGTTATTCTGTCTCTCATCCATCTGTTTTGTCTGATTTTCATCATTCGCTTTCAGTTTTGCAGATAAGTGTTCTATATATGTGTTGTTGACTGACTAAAGATGCAGTTTTTGAAAATTATTTGACTGCCATCAATTGGATAAGTCACTAATACGAAGATATAAAAATATTTAAACCCCTCATGATGCTTTTTTATGTTTGTTTCCTGCAGATTTAAGTTGTAAGTTATGTTTTAAGTGAAAGTTAATATAAGTAACAGTGATTATACTGTCAAAATGGCCACACAAGCTGCCACTATCATTTTATTGTAGTGTTGTTACAGTGTGACGGCTGTTAAGGGCTAAAGTTTAAAATGGATCCTGTGCTTATTTTTTTATGAACTTGATAAACCACTTTACAGCCTTTCTACATTGTGCAATGAAACCAAACCTTTTTTGGCTACTAATGCTTAGTTCCTCATTCTTTATCAAAACAGCCATGTGTGTATAAAGCTTGATGTGTCACACTGCTCTTCCTGCTTTCAGCACTGAATGCCACAAGACCACAGACAAGGTGAACCATGCAGTTTTAGCTGTGGGTTATGGAGCGGAGAATGGAACTCCTTACTGGATAGTTAAAAACTCCTGGGGTGAAGGTTGGGGCCTCAGTGGGTAAGAATTCATTGAAGTCACAGAAAAAATGTTGGAGAAGCCACACCAGTTGGAGAATGATGACAGTAATGATTTGTCTTTCACAGATACTTCCTCATTGAACGTGGGAAGAACATATGTGGACTAGCTGCCTGCTCCTCTTTTCCTGTGGTTTGATTGCCTACACCAAAAGGCATAAAAGGGAACATAATCAAAATATTTTGTTGATTTGGGTGATTTATACATGACATTTCCTACTCTGAATCCATATATACTACATTTTGCCAAAGAATGATAAATGTGTGCACCTAAAGTGATAAACAATAACAATGATTCAAGAAATGATTTTGTCTTGTATACTTACTCTGTTCATTACAGTTAAATGGACCAATAAAGTCTGTGTTCAAACACTCTTATTTTGAGCTGGTTGTAGATGTATATAAGACTTTTGGGTTTTGTTATCAGATTTAATGACAAAAACCTTGACATTTATAACTGCTGAAACAAACTGTTCTAAGTAGAGAGAGGAAAGGATCCATATTTTGCTGAGTGACAGCAGAAGTGAATTATCACTATAAGGTGATAAAAAGAAAATGAATGAACTACGAATTAAATATAGTCATGTTTAAGAATGCCCTTACTGAATTTTCTAGAGTGTAAATGTGAGACAAAATGTAGCAAATGATGTGTTTAAAATATGACAATAAATTCTATTTTGTCATTATTAAGTAATGCATAAATTAAGACCGTCTGATACTGAAGAACAAGTTATCATAAGATGGAATGTAAAACAATTACTATTTGGAAAAGATTATCAAATGTACAACAATAAATATTAAGAAGAAAATAATAAAATGTCAAGTATATGAACTGTTAAGTAGAAAATTCAAACTGGTCTATTACTTCCAAAGGTACACATGCGTGAATGGCACTTTTGATATAAGAATACATTTCCCAGAATGCTTTTGGGCGCGTAAGCTTAACCAATAAGGAGTCTGTTTGCTGAATGGGCGCAAAATCCGTTGTCCTGTTTGTCACCCATACTTCAGCAGTGACTGGATTTTACGGTTTAATTAATTCTATGACGGGTTGAATTTCTTGAATTTTAATGAAAACGCTGCAACTTAACGAGGACAAACGGAGCGTGGGTCTTCTGTCACCAGTTTTATCCCGTGGTGCTCCGACAAACTGGACTCTGCTTTGTAAAGTAAGCTAGGACTGCTAGCTAACAGAGGCTGCACACAAAACAATGTCGAGTCTTCCTCAAAATAACTTGAAAGAACAATTGGCGAGGCACAGCAATGCTGCTCAGGCCAAACTGTCTCTCGCTAAACCTAAACCTGGGTAAGTCTCAACTTTAAAGATTACATTGTCAGGCAATATGAACTAGCGCTAACAGCTAGCTTACAGCTGACATCTATAAGTAGCTAAGTAGCATTAACGTGCTGCAGAACAAGAATGAATTAACGTTATTCCTCTGATAGAAAAGTTAGCGTATAATAATGTAACTACTCCTCCATATATCTAAAACACGTAAGCTGTTAAAGCTACTTTTTCACGGGGGCTGCTTGTTAGACGAAGGATAGAACATCCAGCCATCAGGGCTCATGGTAAAGAAAAACCTCAAAATGCATGGGATGCAAAGAACTCTTGGAAAAACTTTGTAGTCTAATGACATAAAAATAATTAAATAGACAAGAAAGCAAGCCTGTAAGGGTTAAATACGTACATAGAGTGGAAGGAAGCAAAGAATGTAGCAGCACACTTGGTTAGTTAAGTAGTTGTTTTGTATTTATTGGTTTATTTGGAGCTTGTGCACTCCATATATAATACTGCTTCAATTGACAACAACAGAAATAACATCCACATGTTGGATACATCTCATGTGTGTACAAATATATATAGATAAATTTGTTGTAAACATTCATTGGCACACCAAGCTAACTTTGACAACATACAAGACACAAATGTACCCAAGAGAAAAATATAAATAAAACACAACAGACTGTAGACACCAAGACAAAATAATATACATATCAGTATTTGTACACAATATACTGTACTTAAAAAATAGAACAATCTAATATACAGCCCTAGTGAGAAGAAGGAAAACGTTTTTACTCCCACCCCAGAATGCATCATCACATAGTTTTGTTTAACTACATTGTGGAGCTTTACATTTTCTCTTTTGTAAATGCATGTATACACTGCATACAGTCTGTAGTGTTGCTAGTATGGTAAAAACTTTTATCACATGTTTTAATGGTTAAGTATTATATTGTAGAGTTAGAAGTAGAGTTTTATTAAGAAGGGTTTTGTCTTTAAAATCCATGAGAATCCTGAGCACTGCATGTTGTAGTTAGAGCACATGTTGTAGTGCAAGATCATACAATTTTGTATCAGCAAGTTTTCCACGATACTTGAAATCCAAAAATATAACTACCGGAAATCAAAAAAGATGCCCATGATCCAAATGGACTGATTTCCTCTGTATAATTTTACATATTTATATTTACAGAACATTTTCCTTTAAGAAGAAATCCACTTCAGGGACTACCACAGTGGAAGTCCCAACCAAGGTAATCAGCACAGATGTTCTGGCAAACAGGAATGTCAATGTTCTCAAGAACACTTTGGTAACTAAATCTTCTTTGACACTTTCAAACAAGATTGAGAAACCTCAAAAGTCCAAAATCAACAACTTCTTCCTTGTAAATTCAAAATGCAAGTCGGACTCAATTGGCTCAGCAAGTGATTGTTCAGGCCAGCTTCCTTCTGCGCTGTCTGATATTAATGCATCTACAGCTCCAACTAAATCTGGTGGCAATGGCAGCAACTCCACAAATCTGGATGCATCTCTTGGATTCCCCATGGAAGACTGGGATGACTTGGATGACTTTGAAACACCTATCAAAGGAATAAATGACTCATTCAGTTCAGACATGTCTGAAAAGAAAAGGAGGACAGTACAATCCCCTAATGAAGAAGAAACCGGACCCTCTCTTGACAAGATAAACTTAGCTAGCGATCGTCCAACTAAGAGTGTTTTTTCCAACAGTGAAAAAACTAATGTAAACACAAATAAAGTGGATTCTGGTACTGATAAAGATGCAGGATCATCGAGACCTTTATTAAGTTTGGATCCATTTGATAGTGATGGGGAGGATTTCCCTTTGAAAGTGACCAGAAGACGAGTTCCTGCTCCGACTGTCGTGAGTGATAGCGAAGAAGATGGTGACACTGTGGTTGAGCCTTTTAAAGGAATGAGAGGTAATGTGACTTCTGCAGGGTGCACTTATGTCTCTAGTATGTAATAATTTGTGATTAACAAGATGCAGAATAAGTGTATTTTACTTTTTTGTTTGTTGTAGACACTAAGAATAAACAGATTCATTCAAAAGCCATTGAAATTATTGACAACTCTGAACCAGAAGATGACTTGGATTACATTCCTCCATCTCCAATCCCAGATGAGACCCCTTGTACCAGTTTCACAATGGAGACAAAGTAAGTTAACATGAATTTAAGTTCAGTGTGGCTTCACAAATTTATTGTGTCTTAATAAATGTGATAGATTAGATGTATATTTCATTTTATTAATCTTATGATTAACTTTATTCTTTTTAACCAGGTCATTGTTTAGATAACTCATATTGATATATGCCCCTAAATGTATTATTGTAGTTCACAAGCATCTTACATTTTTGGAGTACTCTAATATCACACATTACATCCTAATAACTAATTTGGTTTTAACAAAGAACCACTTCTAATCAAAGTCAATGTGACATTTATTGTTATTTTCAACAGGTGTAAATCAAATGGTGCTGAAAACGTTGACAACGCTGTGCAGTCAAAAGGACCTTCCCAAACCGTAACCTCTGATAAACATTCACAAGACGCAACAAGTATGTGTTACATCTTTTTCATTTTTTTCCCCTCAATGTTTTTTTCCCCTAATATGTACTCGCTCATTAAATTCAGCTATGCTATTTGTCCCTGTTTATTAGTCATACCTTGGTGCATTTAATTTGTGTGTGTGTGTGTGTGTGTATTTTAAACATCTCACAGGGGATCAACTTTTCCATGTCATGGAGTCAATTTGTTCTTTGGTTGATTCCATCCCTGAACATGAACTTATAGCTCTGTCATGTGGCAGTGAGCTTTTGTTAAAGAGGGCTCAGAGGTACGTATGTGTAGATGAATGTAGGTCTGTTACCTTTAAATATGATAAATATTATTACAGTGTTATTACACTGTTTATTATAGTCGTCTACCTTTTTTCCCCAGGAAGAGGATTCTTGCAATGGGTAATGCTGTTTTTCCGAGGATACAGCAGCCGAACAGCACTGTCCTTTCTGAATCCAGCTTTAAAGAGAACTCCCCTGTTAGCTGTGACCTGTCATCCAGCAGATCTACAGCAGCCAAATACCAGGAACCTCCTCAGATCAGGAGGTCTTCGGTCATCTCTGTGAACTATGATTCTGATCCTTCTGATAGTGTAACGAAGGCCAAGTCCTTGAATAAAAAGAACAATCAGACAGTATATGTAGAAAATGAGAGTGACTTTGATTCTCCATCAACAAAAAGCCTCATAAACCAGGGTCATTCAAAGAAGACTCCTACAGATTTGGAGGACTCGGATCTCTTCTTTTCACCCAAAAGGCCAGAGGCAGTTGTGCAGAGCAGAGAGAATGGGAACAAATCTAACCCCCCAGCAGCCACAACAACGACAGAGGCGATTGATCCAGATGACTTTTACTTTGATGACTTTGACATTGATGATTTTAATGACTCAGATATTCCTGATTATTTTGATGAACCCACAAGCTCGTCTGTATCACAACAAAACACAACCTTTGGAGCTACAACAGTGAGAGAGGGAGCCACCAAGTCTCTATGGGAGAAGAAACCAGCCACACCTGCTCCTGCACCAAAGCCTGCGAAGATCTGCTCCCCTGGTAAGTCACAAACATGTAAAAAAAAAAAAAAAAAAAGAATTTAACAGCCAAAGTTTTCAAATATCTAAACTTACTGTATCATCTGACACTTGATTTGATTGTGAAGTCAGTAGTACATTCATGAAATTTCCCTAACTTCATTTTTGTTTTTAAAAGTTGTTTAAGAAAAAATGTTTTGATATTTTTGTCAAACATAAAATTTTGTCTTTTTTTTTTTCTTCTGGCATCACTAAGATCTCCAAGATTCATCAAGAAAGACCTCATTGCAAAAGAAAAGGGCCTGTTCATTGATCTTTTCTACATTCATTACAGCCCTAAAAAGTCTAAAATTGAACTAAAAAAAAGCCTGAAGAAATCCTGATAAAGCTGATTAAGCCCTTATTGAAATTATATTTTGTTCATACCCATAAGAAAATTCAGTATTGTACATGTAATGAATCCATGATATGATGAGTATGTAGAGAAGTACTGTGTGTTGATTGCAGTCTGTCTTTTCAATATAGCTGCACACTAAAACTACTGAAAAAAGGTAGAAGTTATTAAAGGGAATTATAAATTAGACTAATGATTGAACATAACAACTATAAGAATAACTGAAAAACTTAGAATTTTTTTTCCTTCTCACAGAGTATTTAGTTATAGTATTAGTATTTAATTTTAATATCGTCTCATTTATTACACTTTCCACTGCAGAACCCACTTACAGAAACCCAGCCCATGACCGTTTTCGAGGGTTCGACTTCCCCCACTCACAAGAAATGATGAAAATCTTTCACAAGCGTTTTGGTCTCCATCAGTTCAGGTTCAATCAGCTGGAGGCAATTAATGCAACACTTCTGGGTGAAGATACATTTGTTTTGATGCCAACAGGTCAGTAGCAAACACACATGGAATGGAAAACAATGGCACAGTTTCGAGTGTCAAATGTTGTTTTTGTTGTGTACTGATGGGTTTTGTAGGAGGAGGTAAAAGCCTTTGCTACCAGCTGCCGGCCTGTGTGTTGCCAGGCGTCACTGTGGTCGTCTCTCCACTTAAATCACTGATTGTGGATCAAGTCCAGAAACTAACCACTCTGGATGTGAGTATGAAAAAAAGAATATTCAAGTCCAGAAACTAACCACTCTGGATGTGAGTATGAAAAAAAAGAATATGAGAATTTTTATTGTTTTTGTCTTGTTCCTGTCATCATTAAGTCGATGTGTTATTGTGTGATTGACGCTTATCAGATCCCAGCGACAAATCTGTCTGGAGACAAAAGTGACAGTGAAGCCTCTAGGATTTACATGCAGCTTTCCAGAAAAGACCCCATAGTAAAACTGCTGTATGTCACACCTGAAAAGGTAAGGTGTTTTTTCCTTTTGTAACTGATTTTATGTCATTAAGAGCCTTTTCACACAGCGTAGAATTACACAGATTAGAAGGGTGGTCTTGGATCCGGGTCACCTGGACTCCAGTACAGTATGGATACATGTGAATGCAACTGGGCCTGGATCACAGACGCTAGACCAGATGCTACGTCTGTTTACGACTCCGATTACAGAAGTGACCTAATAAACATCAGACCATAGACGGCGCCAAAACATTCATCTATTCAACAAAAGGAAAACACCATTGTTGAAGGATGAACGTTCTTCTTCACGTTGCCTCAAACAGGATAACAGAAGAGCATTGCTTGTTTTGTCGCCATTGTAGACAATTGGACAGAATGGTCGCTCAGTTGATGGTGTCAGGATTTGTCTTCTTCTGACTTCCACGTTTTTTGGATAGCAACAGAATTCCATCCACATCGCCACCTGCTGTTTCAGCCCGTAACACCCATTTGTACTAAAATACGGGACATGTGACGTGCATGTGAATGCAACACTGCGGGAAAGGAGTGAAGTGTATCCAAGTACAGTATGGATCCAAGTGCGCGGTGTGAAAACGCCTTAAACTTTTCTGATGATTGAAATCAAATGATTTTTTTCTTCTCTTCAAGGTTAGTGCAAGTAACAAGCTGATCTCGGCCATGCAGAACCTGTACGAACGTGGCCTTCTGACCCGGTTTGTCATAGATGAAGCCCATTGTGTCAGTCAGGTGGGTTCAGTGGCATTTCCAGAATCCGCAGTGTGTTAATATTTTATTAAGAACTCTCCGACTGAGGCTGTAACTTTAATTCTATCAGTGGGGTCATGATTTCCGTCCTGACTACAAGAGGTTGCACGAACTACGACAAAAGTTCCCCAATGTGCCCATGATGGCTCTGACCGCCACCGCCACCCCTCGTGTGCAGAAGGACATTCTGAACCAACTGAATATGACGCGTCCACAGGTGTACGTACATCTCAGCCTTTGTCCTGTCTCCAACTGCTGCGCCACTTTTATATTACTTAGTTTAAACCATGAAAATAAGTGGCACATTCTTCATCTGATATATTTCCAGGTTTACAATGAGCTTCAACCGAACAAATCTGAAGTACTTGGTGCTCCCCAAAAAACCCAAAAAGGTTGACGAGGACTGCACCAGCTGGATCAAGAAGCACTACCCACGTAAATAATTTAGAACAACTTTTTCTATTCTTAGCACCGCCCCATAAATGTTTTGTTGAATATTCAGCTCAGATTTGTAGGTGAAGACATTCTGAGTCTCTCAGTTTTGAGCTTTTACAAGAGTCACAATTTTCTTAGTGGTGAAGGAAAATGCCCCTTATCAATCTGACTCATCTGTCATATTTCAAGTATATTACATCCCAAATCTTTTAGCGGAATTATCTTAATCACCACTTTGTACAATTATTGATTACTATACAAAGCTGTCTTTATATAATAATATAAATAAGTGAGGATGTAGACCTGACTTTTTTTTTTTTTTTAACTGCATCTCTTAATGTTTCAGGAGATTCAGGCATCGTGTACTGTCTGTCTCGTAATGACTGTGATGCTATGGCTGAGAGTCTGCAGAGAGCAGGTATACTTGCGTTGTCGTATCACGCAGGCCTGAGTGACGGTGACAGAGAATATGTGCAGAACAAGTGGATCAATCAGGACGGCTGCCAGGTGAGGCTACACCCCGTCACAGATAGTGAATAAATATTACAGGCAGCACTTAATACTGACTTAAGAACATGGAAATACTGTACATGTAAACCTGGTCCTGGAAGCTATAATAATAATAATAATAATAATAATAATAATAGAGCTAATGACATGAAATGCTCCAATCTGACCACTGATAATTTAAGACTAAAATTTGCTGTGAAAAATAAGCTCACAAATGAAATTCAATATGTAGAAAATCTGACTAAAATAAATGATGCAACTCATCCAAAAATAAATTAGAATTATAGGTCAAAACAACTTTATTTCAGTGTTCCTTGATGTTTATGGCCTGTAGAAAACAACGGTAAGATGACTTTTCACATAAACACAGATCTGGTAAATCTTGTTTGACGTCAGTAAAACGAAGGATGCAGAATGATTCTAAAGAAACCAAACAAGAAGTAGTCAGTTTCTCAAAAATAAAAAAATAAAACTTGTATGGTATTGTAAATGAAATTAATGAGAAGCCACACATTTGAAGACTGTATGAACTCTGATCAGCAGAACTATTATAATGTTTGGTGTTTTCACTATGGGATACAGTCATTCACTAGAGGTTCCTTTATTGCATATGTCACAGCATCAGGTGCCTTTAAATGTAAATGATTATAGTTTATCCCACACAGCAGATCATCTTAAAATTGATATATTGCACTCTTGGTATTTGCACATATTATGACTGCTGTAGTGATTTTTTTAATTTTTTCTCCTTTCAGGTCATCTGTGCCACCATTGCCTTCGGTATGGGCATTGACAAGCCTGATGTGCGCTACGTGATCCACGCCAGCCTCCCGAAGTCAGTGGAGGGTTACTATCAGGAGTCTGGGAGAGCCGGCAGAGATGGAGACATCTCACACTGCATTCTGTTCTACTCCTACAGTGACGTTCACCGCATCAAGAGGATTATCAGCAGTATGTGGAAACCGTTAGAGATTGCATTGATATTTTAGTCCCAGTGTGTTTTGTCTTTTTTTCAGTCATCAGATCATGCGACAGTGTGAGTTAAAAGAGAAAAGACTGTTAGTGACATGTTTGTTCGTTCCAGTGGACAGAGAAGGTGACAGACACGCCAAGGCGACTCATTTCAACAACCTTCACAGTATGGTGCACTTCTGTGAGAATTCAATGGAGTGCCGTAGAATTCAGCTGTTGGCCTATTTTGGTGAGCTAAAGTTCAATAAGAGCTTCTGCAAAGACCACCCTGATGTCAGCTGTGACAACTGCATGAAACCCAACGTATGAATCTTTTTTTTAATTTCTTTTTGCTAATGTTTTTAGTTATTTTCACCTCTGGTTTAATTTTCACAATTCTTCTGTATGTGCAGCAATACAAGATGAGAAATGTGACGGACGATGTGAAGAAGATTGTGAGGTTTGTCCAGGAGAACTGCGAGAAAGTTGGAGCAAGATTTGGTAAAACTGCTCAACAAACCCGCCTGACGCTGAACATGCTGGTGGATATTTTCATAGGTACGGCACAGGAAATGAAAATGAGTGTTGTAACAGTGAAAGTACAGTCACAGAAAAAATGATAGACCAACCTCTGTTTTCTTCAATTTCTTGTTCATTTTAATGCCTGGTACAACTAAAGGCACATTTGTTTGGACAAATATAATGATAA
>JAPTGZ010340559.1:0-11543 GCA_029814645.1 Fowleria isostigma | reverse complement strand
TTCACCAGTAAAACCCATGGAGTTGAATCAATGACAGTGGATGGACACACTGGGTTTATGTTCAGTTAATGAGATATCGGACCGACAAAGTCACTTTTTCTTCAGTTTTCTTTGTTTTTCATAGAATAATTCTCAATTTTACTTAAAACTTTTATGAACGTCTACATGATTAGTAAATTAAATGTTGGAAAATACCCGATTTTTACTGAAAAAACACAAAATACAGAAGATAATATTACAAGAAATGGTGATAAACCACTTAAGGATGGTTAAATATAGAGGAAAAATTATTTGGGAAGTGCCACAAATGTCACGTTGGGTTCATAAGGGTTCAGAAAAACCATAGAAAGAAAAAGTGGTGACTTTAAGTATTGCAGCATGCCCTAACAACTTGCACAGGAACAACCACAAAAGAAGAAAATTAAATAATAAAAACATTCAATTCAAAAAGAATTTAAGAGAAACACAGGTACATCAATCAAGTCAGAATAAATTGCAGTACAAATAGCCACTGACATCCCAAGTCAAAGTACTTGAACAGTAATTTTAAGAAGTGATGTTGCCTTATAGTTGATATCGACAAAGAATCCTATAAATTCAATGTATGATCCACTTAACATACATGACATTCCATGGATATGCTTCGTAATAGCTGAAGGATGGAGCGGTAAAGAAACGGTACCAGCTGGATCCACTTGTACAAACCTGTTTCCTATGCTTCAGTTCAAACATCTTTACATAGTCGTGTTTGTTTAACCTGCGTCACAGACAGAGCGTGGACTGTATTGTGTCAAGATATTGAATGGTTGTGACTGTAACTCGTCCTCATTCCCCACTGCCACCACTCAGCCTCACGGTGAAAACTTGATGACAGGGAGCTGAAAGCTGAGATTTTCTTCAAGCCTGCATGCTATTTGTAGTGTGACACCATCTGTCCCTCTCCTTCTCCCTGGACCTAATTAGGCCAAGCTCCCAGAGCTGCAGCCTTTTCCCTCTCCTGGTGGCCAGGCCGTGACCGAGAATGAGGAGCTGGTCTGGATGCCAGGGGTCAACGACTGTGACCTTCTCATGTACCTCAGAGCCGCAAGGTGAGATGGGAAAAAACGTAGGAATTCAGACCTGACCGGACACTGGACAGGTGTAAGGTGTTTGTTCAAGAGAAGGTTAATAACAACTACAGTCGCAGAAGAAATGATTAAACCATCAAAAGTCATCAAAAACAATGGTTATGTAATTTAGTCTTAACTCCTGTGTGTATCATGTGACTAAAACAGACAGAAAAGAAAACATGGAATGTCTAAAAGCACTGTTTTTGTCAGTACAATGTCATGGATATTGATGTAAGAACTGATGATTTTGGTTATTATCTATAAAACCATGGAAAATGGATAGATATCAGCTCTGAAATGAAACTGCTATGAGATGTTTCTGTTGTTATAGTTATATTTGTCCAAACTAATGTACCTTTAGTTGGACCAGGCATTAAAATGAACGAGTAATTGAAGGAAAACATAGTGTGGAATAATAATTTTTTCCACGACTGTATAGTCATATCTATCTTTATAGATCAACCTCCACAGGAAAGTTAGCAGCGGAAACATAAAAACACAAAATAATAAGTAAATATGGAAAGAATTTCAGTTATTCATTCATTCATTTATTGGTATCGAGCAGAATGAAAAAACAAAACAAGACTTTACGTATGCAAGGAACTAATAGGAGAGTAAATACATTATTAAATAGAGGTGATCAAGACAACAGCAACTGTCATGTACACCAGTAATAACAACATAAATTCAATAGGTATTGCTCGAAAAGGAGTGGGAAGAAGAAAACTTCTTAAATCTCACCCCATTTCTCATTTATACAACATAACACATTAGTTTCGCCTCCTTAATGATAAAGTTACACATTTAACATTAGCTGCAATGATTCATTCATAAGTTGTTCATTTTTAGATTAAACTGTCAAACTATTTAGATAACCAATTAATCTACCATTTTTCAGAAAACAAAAAATCTATGCTTTAACATTTCCCAATGTCTGTGACAAAACAAGCCATTTAAGAACATCATTTCAGGCTTTGGTGAAACTTTAATTATCATTTTAAAGTTATCTTCAGAGGACACACTTAAAAAGGCCAAACAGTTCATCACTTTAGCCAGAAAATAATGAATAGATTAACACTGAAAATAGTTGTTGGTTTGTTATTTTATATTTAACCCCAAATCACAATGTCCAAATGTAACTATGAATTCAGAATTTTTGGTAAAATCCTTTATAAACATGGTAGAAACAGGGATGTATCGTAAAGTTGTTAATGTTTTTTCTCCCCGTAACCACTCTTTAATTAATCATTAGTCTGTCAGTGTACATTTCTGGAACTTCTGCTGCTCTACACTGTGGCACTGTAATAGATATTAGTGTTATACTCCACCACATGTGGTATTATGGGATGGAATCATTCATCAGTTCCTCATCAGATGTTGTTGCAGTGAAAGTGATACGTGTTAGCAAGCGTACATGCGATGTTGTAGTCAGAGGCTGCGGTGTAATTAATCACAGCTGTCAGGGTGACAGACAGTGTTGTAGAAATTCCCTCAAAGCCTATTTTTAGCAGCTTTATTTATTTAATTATAAGCTTACAGTGCAATGTAGACTCTTTCAGTATTGCATTTTTTTAAATCTGTTTGGGAATTAAATGTATTAATATCAGTTGAGATTGAACAAATATTACAGTTTGTACAACATTTAACCCCTTCAGTTCAAGTAAATAGAAGTCCCCATAAAACCCTTTAACATGTAAAATAATTAAAGCGTTTAGAGCTGAGTCATAACATTTGATCAGATTCCAGTCATTTCCAAACCTTTTCTCTTCAACTTGCTCTGGCAGTTGATATTTTTGTTTTCAGATGCTATTTATCTCATTGTTTTTTTGTAGATGAGTGTTTTGTAGTGGCAGGACTTGTATTTTTATTTTTTTTCCTGCATAAATAAAGCGGTGTACTTGAAGTTATTGAATTGTTTTTTAAAAAATAAGTGAAATGGAAAAGCTTTGTTGTTGTCGTCTATTGTCATCCTGTCGTGGTTCAAAAGGATTTCTCCGAAGGCATTAAAGCCTGTTAAATAACACCCTAAGAGCTTTGTACGGAGGTGTCAGACGTGTTTTAAATGTTTATTGTGTTGACGTTGTGCCCACAGGAGCATGGCTGCCTTTGCAGGGATGTGTGACGGAGGCTCAACAGAAGACGGGTGTCTAGCAGCCTCTCGAGATGACACTACACTAAACGCACTTAACACTGTAAGTAGCCGCACAATACCTCACACGCATGGAGTCAAGTCCATATAATCAAAGAAAAATCACTTTGATTTCACAGCGAACGTCCAGTTTGAGCCACAGGGGTCCGACAGTGGGCTCGAGTGCTCCTGTGACGGGCAATGATAAGGGCCCTGAGCTGGTGGCGGAGCCCCCTGTAGTACACCCAGCCTCACAAGCTAACAATACATTAGGCATAATGAGAGATTTGTCTGTCACTGTGACAATGAATACTGAGGAATCAAGCAAGAAAGAGATTAGAATCATCATAAACAGGGCATTTATATTCCGACTCTATAAACTGGAAAATTAACATAGCGGGCAGGTCATTGTCTCTCGACCTTCTTCTGCATTTGCAATTCCAATGAGTAACACTTGTTTATTCTCAGTGGAAGAGCCTCAGCGCTGCCTGTTTCACCCAATTGAATGTGACACAGGGCTTAAAGCTGCACACCGATCGCCCCGGTGTTGTTTATATCCACATGTTCCCTTTGACACCTGCTCTGAGGTTGAGATTTCAGGTCAAAGTCTCAGACGGTGGGTTAGCATTTCATATCAGCTCTATAACTGTGTCACGGACGCTCATAATGTCCCTCAGTGCTCAGCATAAATGAGTCCACCCTCTTTGAAAAGTAAGATTTTCTTCTCTGCCGGGTATTAGGTATCATCAATGACCCCTCTCACCATCCTGGCAGTGACTTTTTCCAACGTCTTCGTTCTGGAAGACGCTACCGCTCTGTTAAGTACAGAACACCTCGCCACGCCAAGAGCTTTTATTTTTTATGTAGTGTTTTTAAACAATGCACCTTAATGGCATATCTATTTATTTGCTCTTGGATTGTATTTTTATCACAACAGTCTATTTTCCATTTTACTTGGTTCTTATTGTTTTATTCCAATAGCGTTTATGTCCATTTTACTTACTCTTTTATTGTGTTTTATCATGACAAGTGCTTATGCTCCATATGTGTCCTTATGTTTGTGTATTGTGTGTCCATTTAAATGTTGACTACGCACCTGAGCTACTGCACTTTTTTTTTCCAATGTAGTTTTATACTGCAAATGGCAATAAACTGAAGTGATTTTAATCAAAATCTCAATGAACATAAGCCCAGTTTCAAAAAATATGGACCAAACTGAGTTTTCTAGAACATTTCCTTAACTGAGAACATGACATGTTGTATAGTGTCCCACAGAAAACGTTGATTCTAAAAGAAAACTAAAGGTTTTGTGACAAATTTGTTAGGGTGGTCTCATTTATGCTGACGCTGTATGTGATTGATTGGTTTATTTATAACTTGTGCACTCTATGTACAGTGTTGTTTCAATTCACAATAACAGAAATAACATGACATCCACATATTATAAATATTTCACTATGTGTACACAATGTACATAATACATGAATATATACAGCAGTTTACTATTAATATACAACCCTAATAGCCCAGAAGGGAGTGAGAAGAGGTAAAACTTATTTACTCCCACCCCCAGTTTCACTATTTTAACTTATATGGTTACAATTATACCAGAGAAATTAATTGTAGGCATTCATTAGTACACCAAGCCAAACATTAACACAACATAAAGAACACAAATGTACCCAATATAGAGAAAAATACTAATAAAACACAACCGATTATAGGAACCAAAATGAAATAATATACATATCATTATGTGTACACAATATACATAAACATATACAATAATTCACTGTAAATATACAACCCTAGGAATGAAAGGGAGTGAGAAGAAGTAAAACGTATCACTCCCACCTCCAGTTTCACTATTTAAACTTGAATGGTTGCAATCATACCGGAGAAATTAGTTGTAAACATGCATTAGTACACCAAAATTAACTTTAAACACAACAAACAGAACATAAATGTACCCAATAAAGAGAAAAATACTAATAAAACACAACAGATTATAGGCACCAAAATGAATAATGTAAGTAAGTATATATATTAAATAATGTCAATGAATAAAGTAAAAAAAAAGAGACAAAAGCAAAAAACAAAACACAGACACATATAAGAAGAAAAATAAGAACAACACCACATGGCCTTGATCAAACACAATCCAATTATATTTTAGGTTTTACATGTTTTTTGTAATATTCAAAAGTGTGAGCCTATTCTCCATGAATTATCCAAAGTTCACCACACAGACACTAAATGTGTTAGCATTAGCTTCTCTGATAGCCCGTAGATGAACCCTCCTACAGTGAAAGTCACCTGAACCTCCAGGAGAACACGCCTGGATAACTGCGTACTGTAACTGATAACTGGGTGGCTGTGGCGCAGGTGGTAGAGCAGGTCGGCAGTTTGAATCCTGCCGCCAACTCGTCACAAGCATGTCGAAGTGTCACTGGGCAAGGCACTAAACCCTAAATTGCGCCCAGCGAGGTGTGATAGTGCCTGGCATAGTGTCAGCCCACTGGTGTATGAATGGGTGAATGTGAAGCTTGTATTGTAAAGCGCTTTGAGTACCATTAATGTGTAGAAAAGAACTATATAAGTACAGACCATTTCACATTCACATTCTTATCATAACTGATGGAATGTCCGTCCTTAAACTGGAAACAATCACATTTTCTGACACAGGATCAATGAAGCTTTACATGATATGGAAGCCTTTCTTCTCTTACTTTGATAGAACGTCTATAGAAAACAACAGAATAGAATACCTGCAATACTCCTATTTAAGTGTGGACCTCTTTTTTTGTTGGTTTAAGTTTTTGTTAGTTGGACACGGTTATTCCTGTACTGAGAGGATATTTATACTAAAAATCTGTCCTAATAAAAAAGATTATATAAAAAAAAAAGGGTAAGCTGATGTTTTTGTTTTTTTTTTGTCTTTGTCTCCAGCTTCATGAGAGCAGCTATGATGCAGGTAAAGCTCTCCAGCGCCTGGTGAAGAAGCCTGTACCCAAACTGATCGAGAAATGCTGGTCTGAGGATGAAGTGGTAAGAGGAACAAATCAGATTCTAAATGCAGGGTTTCTGCCGGTCCTTAAGAGTCTGAATAGTCTCTGAATAAGGTGATTTTTATGCCTTAAAAAAAAAAACTGTGACATGCCTCAAAACTGATTGGATTCTTAAGTTTACATGACTTTCAAACTGTTGCATTAACTTTAATGTGATTGGGTATATTTAAAATGACCATGCTGCAACAAAAACTAAAAAATGAAACCAATATTGAACCAAAATACAAACTGTATCACCTTGTCAGAATTTATTTGATAGTATACGACAAAATCTTACTTTTTTAGATTCAACCTGATTAGATTAGGTTCAACTTTATTGTAATTACACATGTACAAGTACAAGAGAATGAAATGCAGTTTAGAATCTAAGCAGAAGTGCAGTCAGTAGACGGACGGTATGTACATGAATATAGAATAGGTTTTTGGGATTCTATAAATATATGGATTATTACATTCAGATTAACATTACAGTATACAGTATTAGTATTTGCCTGTATTAGAGGTCGGCTAATATGGGTTTTTCTAAGGGTGATGCTGATTTTTAAAAATTTGTTCACCTGATGGCTGACATCTACAGCCGATTTTTGAGGCTAGTATTTTAGGCCAATTTTTTTTTTTTTTTTTTAAAGCACATTGACCCTAAAATACAGTTGAAACACTCAGCTAATTAAGATTTTTACGCAGCAATATAAATTAAATTATTAATACATGTACACATAGTACTCTTTTTTTAACATTTATTGAACTTCACGTGCTGCCCACACCTGTGCCTGATCAAATATCTTAAAACACTTTTACTACCGATTAAATATAATTTCATTTAATTTTATTGTTTATTTCGAGCTTGTGCAGTCCATGTACCATAATTATTATGTGCATTCCATTATATGTGCACAGATATACATGAAGAATTGGCTGTAAACACTATATACATGGAGAATTTTACACAAACAATTTGCATAAAGAAATATACAAGGAGAAATATACATAAAGTATATGTAAAGCATGTGTAGAGAAGTATATATAGAAAAATATACATAAAGTATACATAGAGAAATATACATAGAGAAGTATATATAAAGAAATATATGTAAAGTATGCTTAGAGAAGTGTACATAGAAAAATATACATAAAGTATACATGGATACATAGAGAAGTATACATTGAGAAATATACATAAAGTATACATTGAAAAAATACATAAAGTATACTTTGAGAAGTATGCATAGAGAAGTATAAATAAAGTATACATAGAAAAATAGAAATATACATCGAGAAGTATACATGAGACATTGATTGTAAACATTTGTATAGACAATATACATAAAACGTGAGTATATATGGCAATTCACTATTAATATACAACCTTAGTATCCTGAAAGAAAGTGAGAAGAAATAAAACTTATTTACTCCCACCCCCAGTTTCTCTACCTAAAGTTGAATGTTTGAAATTTTATCAATCAAAAATAATTAATCAATTTAAAAAAAGAAATAAAAATAAGGCCGATGATCAATGTTGAAAAAAAAAAAAACCAACAACAATATATTGGCCAGCTAGTATATTGTTCTACCACTCGCCTTTATGGTTGACAAATGTATCTGTATTTGCATTGATAATGGTTTTAAAAATCCTAAATTAAACTTGTTGAAACCTGCAGAAACCCTGACAACTGTACCAGACATATGTATTATTCCGTCTCCATGCACAGCAGTGAGACGTTTCCCTGCAGCGTGTGTCGTGTGCTCGTCGGCGTGGATACCTGCTGTCTGTCAGAGCCGGCTTTGTGTCTTTAGAGGGAGCTGTTGAGAGACTTAAAACAGGTCCCTGTGTCTCTTGGCCTCGTCTGAAAAGATCAGTGAAACCCTCGTCAGTTTTCCAGCTCCTCCGAGGCTCAAGAGCAGCTGCATCCTGTTTATCACCCGCAGAATAAATCTTTACTGTGGAAGTCTGGGAAGGGGGGAAAAGATTGAGGGCTGGTAATGCTAGCCTCCATTTGAATTTAGATGTGAATTTCACCACAGCTGTCGAAGGGCTGGAATCAGAAAATGGCAGCCTTTCTATGTGATCAAACACCGCGGCGCGAACGGGTAGGAGGGGAATGAAAACGCTGAATAACACCATGTCAGAACCCACTGAGAGCTGCAGCTTTGGCCTTGATGCTTTATGACACATCGCACTACATGTTTGCGTACCCGCTCTCTTTTAAAGATAACACCACTCGCTGATCTGACTGTGGATCTTACAAAAACACGCCGCTCCACCACCACATTTTTTTGGTGTTAGTTTTCCCTCCCCCCCGGGTGAATTATCTTTTATTCCACTTTAATATTGTTTGTAACGCCAGAGCTCGCCGGCCTTTTGTGGAGTGGACCAGCTTTGAATCCAGCGGAGGTGAAGGGCTGTATTTATCTTGTAATTGAGCACGATGGACACATTTGAATACAACCACGGCCGAACCGCAGCCAGTCACAACAAGTCCAGTCAGCCCTCCTTTTTTGGGGACTGGTTATGAGTTCCCATGTATTTACGTGTGCTCGCCCGGCGCCAGGCTGAACTGCTGCGTGAAGCTGATGTGAGCGAGGTAGTGGCGTGTTGACGGGAGGGGTTTTGATGTATTCCACCGCAGCAGGTCCACCGCAGACCACTCGTCAAAGAAGTAAAGGAAGAACCCGACAGTAGAAACCATAAATAATCCAATTTAAGTTGTAAAGCGATCATTTCAGAGGTTCACTTTTGACTTTAACAAGCTAAGAGTCTTCAGTCGTGGCCAGCTGTAGTTTCAGCACATTTACCTGCGCTCAGATACTCTCTATTATTAACTCCTTCCCCCCATAAAGACGACATATGATGACCCCCCGGTACCCTTAATGACAAGGTTTGACACCTCTATATATAACTAAAGATGTGGTTTGACGACTGTTAGAACAGGTTCTGTTTTTTCAAATGTAACACATGCTGTGATAGGTGGAGGTGACCACAACCCATACAACCAATGGGATTACACAATACATTTTCTTTATTTTTAAAATGTTCTTTATTTCTTTTTTTCCTTTATTTTTTTTGCATTTTTTATGTAAAATGTTAATAGTTATATACATTTTCACTGTTTTTTCCTGAAATTGGCCAAAGTAATGGCAGTTGTAGTCACTGGAAAAAGAAATAACACACTAGAAAAACAAAATGTTCCATGGGTAGAACTAGTAACACATATATGGGTTGTTCCAAATACGCATCCAAGGAGGAAAGAGTTAATATACAGCCATCGCAGCCCAAAAAGGAGTGAGAAGAAGTAAAACTTATTTACTCCCAGTTTCACTACATAAACTTGTACGGTTGTAATTTTAGAGAAAAATCAGAGAAATTAGTTGTAAACATGCGTTAGCACACCAAAACATAATGTACAGAACACAAATGTACCCAAGACAAGACAATACTAATTCAACACAACAGATTATAAGCACTGAAATGAGTTTGGGTTTTGTTTTTTTAAAGAAAAGAATTGTAAATACATGTAATAAATTGTGTCAATAAATAAAATAAAAAGTAAATGAAGATTAAGGAACAAACTTGACCTTCATAGTTTTTCATCTGTATATTATTTTAACACTATTTCTTTATATCCTGATTTAAACTGCTGTATGTTGTTGGAGCGTTGTTTTAATTGAACCTCCAAACTGTTCCAGTCGACCCCACACACAGACACACTAAAGCATTTCCTGGTGGTTCTCACCGCCCTGACCTTAAAATTTTCCTCACCCCTCAAGTTACATACTGTAAAACACTTGTGGATATTAATTGTTAATGTTTGCTGACTTGCATAGAATAGAATGTGTGCATTACCATAACTAACCAAATCAGGCAACCTTAATAGTTTTGAATTTATGAACATTAGTATGACCTAAATAACCAGCCTTATGTAGAAGTTGAACTGCTTGTTTTTGGAGTTTGGCGAGCGGAGGCAATAAAATTTTCTAAGTATTACCTCATATTCCAGTCCCTTAAGTCAAATACGGCAACACGAGACAGAAATACAACATATAGAGAGCATTATAATCTAGAAAATACTCTACTATTATTCCCATTTGATACGGTTCATGTAAACACGGTGTTGTGTTTGGCTGTTTAGAATGACTCCTTATTCCAAGTGTTGTTTTTTTTTCCAATCAAGACAGGATGTTATTTGGTTTTTAGTTGCATTCTTTGGACTTGCGTACAGTACATTCAACATATACATCTTAATTTCAGGTTTTACTGCAGCTTGGGATACACAGCTGTTAACGCTTTATAGTCAAGTCTGTGCTTTGTACAGAACCCATTGAGATGAATAGAGGTGAATGTCCAAAAAAAACATCCCATGTTTCTGTTCAGGAAGAGAAACCTAACCATTGAACACTTTATACAGGGTTTCAGGGGGTCTTAAAAGTTGAATTTACAAATCTGCTTTTAATACCATAAAAAAAGTCTTTAAAAGGCATAACATTTAACAAAGATAAGATATACTTTATTGTCACCGAGGGAAAATTTATTGTGGGTAATAGTATAAAGGGGCTGCAGCGCCGTACAAAAACCACAGTACAGACAAGAAAATATCACAATGTGGACACATGACAACAATAATTAACTGCAGACACACAATAACAACAAATGATGTCATCCTGAAGCATGGGACAGCTACAGCACCAATAGACAAACACAACTTCCACACCGTATATTACTATTGATACTATTCATTTATGTAACATTAGGTATCATTCTATGATTCTCATGTACCAAGTAAAAACTCTAATAAAAACTTGAATTTGAAAAAAAAATATAATAATCGATTTTTTTACCCTCATTCGAGCATATTTTTTCAGGGTTTCCCACGGGAGTTGAAGTTCGACATTGTTTTTGACATGTTATTAAACCCCTCTACAAATATATTGGTGAAGAAATTGTTTGGTAACGATGTAGTTGGCAGATATCCTTATGTTTCCATTACGATTATTTATTTTATTTATGTTTTTTTAAATGTATGTTATATGATCTCTTGCACAGAGTTGTTTGGTCTCATTCAGTGTCAAAGTGCAGTTGATGTTCTGTTACCTCTTTCCCCCTTGGACGCCTACTTGGAACAACTCATATAGATGTCACTAGTTCTACTCATGGAGCATTTTGTTTTTCCGGTGTGTTGTTTCTTTTTCTGGTGGTTACAGTCATCACTACTTCAGCAAACTTTAGGAAAAACCAGTAAAAAT
>JAPTGZ010340491.1:0-11554 GCA_029814645.1 Fowleria isostigma | reverse complement strand
TTAACCGTATAAATCTCTCATATCCAATAGACAAGCCTGTTTTTAAATCCAGTCTTAAATCCTTTCTTTATTCCTCTGGTGTTTAACACCATGTGAGATGTTGACTTACTATTATTTCTTTTCTTTTCTTTTATTGCTTTATGGTTTTAATTTTACGGCTGTTATATGTCTTTTATTGTTTTGAATTATTTTGGTCTTATATCTTTTATTTTATGTCTTTCAGTCTGTTGTTGTGTTCTTTTATTTGGGTTTGGTTTGTTTTCTCTACAGTTCTTTGGTCCACTGTGGTTGCTGTACAGTGCTTTATAAATAAAGTTGGATTGGATATACACAACGTAGCCTGAATATATAAAATGATTTCCTTTTCCTATATTGCAGGTGTTCCAGAGACCCCCACCATGACAGAGGTGTTTCCATGACCATCAACATCTGGTCCCTGGAGGAATCAGATCTGATGCATGTTCATCTAAAACCCCGTTTAGATCAACATGTCCAGAATTGGATTTCTTTTGGAGTGCGTTTGAACATAGTGATGCTAGACTCACTTCCTGTTGTCGTCTTCTACTCATGTCGACTGTGTACTTCCATCTTCTGTGATTTTAATTGTGTTTACACATGCGCAGACGTAAAAAAAATGAAATAAATCCGATTAACCTGTATACATGCAGGAGGACGTCAGAGTACTGGACAGAAATCCAGTTCTCATAATCAGATTACTGCTGTCGTCTATGCAGTTTACATACTGACTAGAGTAATCGGATTACTCTGATTTTCAGCTTGTTTTTCACTTGTTCTCAATGAGGTGGCGGTCCTTTGGGTGCCCCTGACAGATCCACCCCCTCAGATCAACGTGTGTTGGTTCAGTTTTTCCATAAACCCAGTCTTACGTTGATGGCGGGGTTGCGGATGTCCACGGCGTAATCCGACTCCGAGGGCTGGACGTTGAGCTTCAGGATGTCGTGGATGAACGGCGTCTCGATGAGCAGGGAGCGCAGACCCTCCATCACCCTGGCCTCACTGCGCAGCACCTCAAACACACTGCAGGTAACAAGGGTCAAAGGTCAACCGGGGCGCATACGGCTGCCAATGTCAGCATCAAAAACACCAACTACAGCCATTATTTCAGAGTCGAGGGAGTACTTTAAATACTAAAAATGTATTCAACCAAAACTAAAACAAAGACCTACACCGATGAGGAAAAACATACACATCAGCTGGATTTCCAAAATTCTTATTTGGAATGCATCTAGTTGTGATTTGTATGTGTTTATTTTGTGATGCGTGCCCTTTCTCAACAGCGTATGATGGTATATCTGCACAGAGGAAGGGCTTGAGGCCAGAATTTAATGAAAATATCTGGGAATTTCCTTCATAAAATCTGTCAGAACATCGATGACTATCCTTATACACACGTGCTTGGTAGGGGTGGAATCATACCGTCATTTTCTCAGCAGATGTAAGTGATGTGATCAGTGTTGTTGAATGTGTGTCGGATTCAGCTGTGGTTCAAATGTTCATCTGAAGTCCTACTATTGGACCTCATGGTGATAATGGCGTGGTTACAGCTGGAAAACACCGCTAGATCATACATGTCATATGTCATCACTATTCACAGATCAGATACACTCTACTTTTGGACAACAGCGCTCCACTTTGCTGCGTACACGTTCAGAAGCATACGATCACAAACAGTCACAACATGTTTCACCTCCTAAGACCCAGGAAATCCCAGGGTTTTCAGAAATGTGGGGTTTTTTAATTAAATAATTGCTTAGAGTGGAGACATCATGATGCAACAGTGTTTTAAGATGCATTTTTAAGAATATATTTATGGCATGTTTTTTGCAGTGGACAATTTATTTATTTTTTTAGGTTAAGTTTAGAGCTACACAGGAGTAAAATGTGATTCTACTCAGATATAATCTGGTCGATCTCTAAAAAAAAAGTAAAAGTTACTGTTTGGGTCGAGCTCAAACTGAATAGAGTCAAATTGACTCTTCTTTTCAGGAAAATACTCACATATTGGAAACATCATAATGCAACAGTGTTTTTAAAATATTTTAATGGCACGTCCTTTGCAGTGGACATATTTTTTAAATATTTAATTTAATTCATTTTAATTGTCTTGTTATTTTAGCTCATTTTATTTTTTTATTTTTTTGGGGGGGGGCACTCGTCCACATATGAGGTCGGAGGGTCTTAGGAGGTTAAGGTCAATATCATCACAACTGACTATTACACTTAATCTATGTGTTGCACCTACCCTCGTAGATAAAAAATTAATAAAATCAAAACAAGTCATTGGTGTAATACATAAAATAAAATATGGAATAATCCCATTCTTAAAAACTAAAATTAATGAAAAACCTAAACCCATGGAGACATGGGTCCAGTTACAGAGGAGCCTCAGGGTCATTTATGTTTAACATAAAGAGGACTTCCAATGGTTGGTCTTCCACCTGCTGGCTCTACAGCGCCTCCCTGAGGACAAAAGCTCCTGTTCCTGGTGGAGGATATGGGATGGGTCTGAGACAGTTCTTATCCTGAAGGAGCGACTGGTGGTTTTGAACTCCCATCGTTTTCATGGCAGTTGGATTACTTTGTGCTGCTTCAGATTTGATGAGTTTCCATAAACGTGTCCTTCCCAAAGGCAGACAAACATACATGACATGTCTCTGTTGGTATATGTCTGCAGAGCCACGCCTTAACCACTGTCTCTGTTCAAACCATAACGACTGCATTTACAACTAGAAACAAAAACGTGGTTGGAAGATCAGGAGACGTGTGTCGTAGATATGAAGAGTCTGACAAACTGAAGAACGAACGGGTTTGACTCCAGGAAAAACAACAACACAAAGCATCATGAGCTTAAATGAGCTCCTCAGGAAGTAACGGGAGTTTAATTTAATCAAAAGAATCAAACTACATCTACAGCAGAAAAAATATCAGTTCAATAAGTACTCAGGTGAAGAATGTGAAAATCAAACCGACAGTGAACCAAGCTGAACCACCAGACCTCAGATCCCATTATTAGTATTATTCCAAAAACCAAACCTGTGCAGACACTGGTTATGTAATCAGCCTGGTGTCAGGTAACAAAGTACCAACATGTCATTTCACCATACCGTATCGATATTAAAAAGTACTATATCGATATTTTTAGGTATTTGTTCAAATATTCCAGAGGTTCCTCTCTGTTTTATATTTTATTTATTATTAATATTAAATAACAGTTATTTAAAGAATCCTAAAAGCACACATCTGAAAGAAGCAAATGTTAGTTCCTTTGCACAAAAATAATGTTATGATGTTAGTTATGACCTGATAGAATATGAATGTTTCAACAGGCTCTTAAACTCAACGTCTGGTGATCTAGTACTAGATCCTACTCTGGAGTTAGTCTTTGTGCATATATCTGGAATAATTCAATTCTTCTACGAAATAAAAGAAACAAAACAAACCACAAATACCTTTTTAATAGTGTCAGGATAGATGTTAATATGTTGTATTTGTCAGTGTGATTTGATACCAGATTCTAACCAGTACACCAAACTCAGAATCGAAAAACTCAAGACTCAACCGTTCACAAACCCCCAGGATTATTTTATCACTCCAGGGTTTTTGTGATCGACCACACGTCCACTACACGGACATGGGAGTGGTCAGAGTCGCTCCAATCTCAGTCTGTGTTCAAATGGCCTCTGGAGTTTCATACTTGATCCTATTTTTTCTGGACTTGAATTGAGTTTGTTGATCAAACATTTGATGACGGACGTCGTCTGGACTTGGTCGGTTGGACCCTGTGTCTGAACACAGCCTCATGTGTACTAACGTTACGTGGATAATAACCACTAACATTAATCCACACATTAACCGGTGTCGGCCTTCAGAACGTCAGGTCCAGGGAGGGGCCAGTCGGACCCCCAGACCATCCATGTGGACAATGTCCCTTATATGAGAATGGAGGACAAACGGACATGAGCCGGAGTACGTTTGACCAGACGACTCCGGTTAACGAGGTGGAACTGTCCGCAGAGACTCCAGATCCATGTTTGAAAGGGGCTGAAGTGAATCCTTCCAGACTCATGGACTCATGGGGGTCAAACATACGGCCCACGGGTCCAATCCGGCCCACGGGTCCAGTCCGGCCCACGGGTCCAGTCCAGCCCACGGGTCCAGTCCGGCCCACGCAGAAATGTGTGAAATGTAAATATTTGACTTGGATATTACCAGTCAGTGGTGTCGCAGTCATTTATGTGTAAATGATGAGCCATAATGTCGTTAAAATTACAGTTATTTTTCTTAATAAATTTTAGGTTGTTCATGTTGTTGAATTTTTTAAAGCATAGCTTGTAGACATAAACATTTTCATAGAGTAATGTGACTATTTTCATTTTAAAACAGTAAAGTTTGGAGTTGACTTTATTTCCAGGTTACTCCATCATTAAAAACACCCCCAATAAATGAACAGTCTTTGATGGTTGATCATCTTTTCAACAGACAGCAGTAAAAGATCCAAATGACTGAAACTGGGCTATTTGATCTCAGTTTCTGCATTTAAGACAAGTGTTCTGGACATTTCCACATATATGTACCTTCTATGTCTTATTTTTAGTTTGAGTGTCTCTTTAATCACCTGGTGTTTGTTGTTGTGTTATTTTTATGTTATTATATGATCCCCCCTCCCCACTTTAGAGGCTCAGACTGGATGAATTAGAATTAGACAGTTCATATGTGCATCTAGACTCAGTTTGTGATGGTGTCCGTACCTGAAGATGTCCTGTGTGTCCAGATCAATGTGGAGCCCGTTAATAAACAGCGCTGAATCTCCAGGCTGCAGCCCCAACGTGCCTTTGAAAAACTGACCACAGACACAATGAAAACATGTTTACATCAAAGCCCACAACTCCAGCTGAGCCCACAGCGACGCATCGCAGCCAAAGCGCCACGCGGCCCGTCTCATAGGCAATTATATCAGAAAACTAGACGCAACGCAAAGCTGTAATGAGGCGCGGCGTCACAGCAGCTCCGACAGACCTGTTTAAAGTCAGTGTGTTCACACCAACGCCACACAACACATCCAGATATGAGGGACAGAACGTGTCCATGTGTGTCTGCGAAGGCCAGAAGGACAACGCCAAGTCGCCCTGTAGTCACATGACAGACACACATCAGATTCATCACACACTTACATGATCAACACACACACGTGTGTGTCCGACAGCACAGCGCCTGCGTCCACAACACTGCATCAATAACCGTTTGTGGCTGCGCCGGCTCAATCAATCACCGGGTTAGGGCACTCCAGCGCCCCCCCCCCCCCAAATTCCTGTGTGCACTCCCATCATGTTAAAAAAGGTGGTGGTGCTTTTTTTTTTTTGGGGGGGGGTGAAAAACCACTGAACAAGAAAAACAGCTGATTACCTGTTCTATTAACGGGGCAAAGCACAACTCACTGAGGAAAAAGGGAATTGTCTTCAGGTGTGGTGTTGGCCGTTTCTGACCACAGCAGTTGGGACACGTTCAGCCCAACGCTGGGGACAAGACGGGTCACCAGTCTGGACTGGACACAGCTGGACTCAGGGGTATTCTGAGAACATGTCAGAGAAGTGGGAAAAACCACAGAGGAGATCCAGTCTGCCTCCTCAGAGTTATTCACAACACTTCTGTCTGTCTGTCTGTCTGTCTGTCTACAAACAATAAAAACAATGACAAGTTCAACACAGACCTCAGACTGAGAATAATGTTTTAACCCTCGAAGACCCAAACAGCCACTGCAACTGGAAACTGTTTAGAATAATAATAATAATAATGGATTAGATTCCTATAGTTTATTTCTATAGTTTATTTCTATAGTTTATTTCTATAGTTGTAATTATTAATATGGATCCATGACTGATTCACTCACACATTCACACTTTGGTTTAATTCCTGATGATCCACTAATTCTACTAATACATGTCAATAATGAATGTAAAATACACTTATTCATCTGTTCATGGTCATCACATATGACCCATGTGGACGTTCAGAGGCTCTGTAGTTACCATGGAAACACTGTCATCTTCTCCAACACTGACCAGTAAAACCCATGGGGTTGGATCAATGACAGTGGATGGACACACTGGTTTTTCTATTCAGGTGATGATATCTTTGCTGAAAAAGGCCCTTGTTGTTCACTTTTCTCTGTTCTGATGTAATAGCCCTCAACTTTATCCTGAGCTTTCATCAACATCGATATGATCAGTAAATTAAATACAGGAGAATACCCGGCTATCACTGAAAAAAAGCAAAATACCAACGATAATACTAGAGGAAATTATAATAAATCACTTAACCTCCTGAGACCCAGGAAAGCCACAGGTTTTGGAGTTTTGACCGTGTTAGAGCTGATAATGTTACAACGACACATAATGTTACCCAAAAAACAGTTATAAAAATTCATAACAGTAGAACTGGTCAACAAGCTGAGCGCGTAATCTAACAACTTTTTGCACATAATTTTATAGCTTATAACATTTTGTGTCAGCTCTTACATTATAAAGTGGGCAAAGAAAAAAATTCACATAATGTAATAATTTTATAACATTATGAATGAGTCGACAATTTATAATTTGTAACATTATTGATCAGTTATAACATAAGTTTTTTTGTTTTTTTAAAAAATTGTAACATTATGCATCGTCATAACATTTTGCGTCATTATCGGCCCTAACAGGCCTTTGAAAATGAAATCATTACTTATATTGCAAACATCATGATGTAACAATATTTTTAGATGCATTTTAAAACATTTCTATGGCTTATCATTTGCAGTGGACAGTTTTTTTTGGGGGTTTGTTTTGTTTGTTTAAAGCTGTGAAACTCTTGTCCACGTATGAGGACGGAGGGTCTTAGGTTGTCCACGTATGAGGACGGAGGGTCTTAGGTTGTCCACGTATGAGGACGGAGGGTCTTAGGAGGTTAAGGTTAAATGGAGAGAAAAAATAATTTGGGAAGTGCCACCAAAGCAGCTGCGACTGAGCAGTGACCACACCATTCTGCCTCAGAGATGGTGAACAAACACACCATGAGAAAAAACGTTTATGGTAAAACATAAATGAACTCAACACAGACACACACACGGTTGACGGACACTTCCCCCGGGTCCGTCTGTCTGTCCGCTGACGGAGCGTCCAGTCAGTATCAATCACACATTAATGGTGTCGTGGACGGACGCCGTCATTCTGAGGGTGGTGGCGTCTCTGCATTTTCAAAATAAAGCTCCTGCGTGTGAGCTCAGCTGTAACCACACACTGGTGTTTTCATGGAAGGAGGAGGAGGAGGAGTCATTGATGGACTTGGACATAATCAACCCATCGACAAATCTGTACCTTCTGGTTTTCGCCGATTTCTTTGCGGATCTCCGAGTTGACCACAGTTTTGGTGATGGATCTGGGAGAGGGACAAATGAACAGAGAGGTGGGAACGTGTTCCTGTCATTACTGTGTGTGTCTGATCTTCTGGTCATTATCAGCGAGTACCTGGCTTTAGTGGGGAAGTTCTGACTCAGGTCCTTCATCACATTCAGGGCATCGACGCTGGGAGCAGCAAGGATGCGAGCTGCTGTCTGGAAACTAAGATCTGTAGAAAGAAAACAAGAACAAGTGCAAGAAGAGTTGAGTGGACGAGAGAAGAGTTGAGTGGACGAGAGAAGAGTTGAGTGGACGAGAGAAGAGTTGAGTGGACGAGAGGGACTATTCACCACAAAGAAAAAAGACAAACCACCATTCCACAACCAGACCAGGAACTTCTATCTCAACAAGAACAACACTGTCAAACGTCTAGACCTTAACACAATGGAAGGCGTCGTACTCAGATACGTTACCCCAACTTATTAAGGACCACTAAAGTTCTGGACAGAATCTTCTAATGGTCCTGTTCATATGAGATCTGAACCACACCTACTGCCTGTTGGTGGAAAAAAACCCTTAATTTGGTAAAAGTACCTTTGAATGGTCACACCTTTACTCCGCAGAAGCTTTACCAACATTTCAACAGTTGAATTACAGAGGATGAAGATTCACCGTCTCTGAAGGTGGAATTAACATGTTTAGGCGTCAGGTGGACGTCTGAGGAACTGCAGTGGTTCATCTTTCAACATCTGAGTTGATGCTTTCTGACATTTACATTTAATGTTAAAAACACGACTGAACAGATAAAAATACACAGAATTATACAAAGACACCACTGATACGGATTAGACATGACACGTACAAATACACGGTGTTTATACGCCACTAAATGAACCCAGACTAAAGCCAGGCATAATGATCATGTGTTCTAACCCTGTATCTCAGCGCCAAGTTCTATCAACAACCAAGAACAGGGTGAGGGTACGAGGTTCTGCTGCTGTTAGAATCCTGTGGTCCTGATGCAGGAGATCAACCTCCCAGTGGAAGTGACACTTTGACCTGAGTATAAGTCACATTAAATCAGTGGTTCTCAGATCCGGTCCTCGTGGCCCGGTGTCCTGCATGTTTTAGATAGTTCCCTCTTCCACACACCTGGAAACCATTACATCATCATCAGGCTTCTGAAGAGCTGGATGATGAGCTGATCATTAATTGAAACAGGTGTGTTTAAAGAGGGGAATATGTAAAACATGCAGGACACCGGGCCACGAGGACCGGATCTGAGAACCACTGCATTAAATCAAAGTCCATGTATGACTTCTATCAGTGTTAAATAGTAACCATAGATACCTCTAACCATGTCCACTTCATAAGCAAACTATCAACCATTTAAGTAAACGTAACATTTAAATATTTCAAAAATTTAAATTTCTCAAAACTGTGACTAAATTTTGAAGACACTGTCCCAAAGAAGCTACATCTAAAATCAGAAATGTGCCCAAATGTGTTTCATCAAAGGACAATAGTGTGTCAGCCTGTACAAAGCACCAGTGGATGTCCACCAGCAGAACCACCAGTAAATGTCCACCAGCAGAACCGCCAGTGGACGTCCACCAGCAGAACCACCGGTGGATGTCCACCAGCAGAACCGCCAGTAAATGTCCACCAGCAGAACCGCCAGTGGACGTCCACCAGCAGAACCACCAGTGGACGTAACTATATACAAAAATCTTGTAAAATACATCTGTTGAGTATGTGATGGCGCAGATGTCCCTCCGTACCTGTGTCTGGGCGACGCTCTGAGGCGCGCGGACGCTGCAGATGCATCAACACCAGAGAACGCGTCTGTGAAGACGCCTGGCGGTAAACTCAGCATCAGCAGGGACTGTGTGGACGCGTCTCCTCCTCTGGATTCAGTCGACTCTGTATTTTTTCTAATTGTACAAAAGAAAAAAGCAACGACAGCAAGATTAGAGTCTATTTTTGAATGATGTGTGTTGCATTCTAATCCTAAACTGAAGGTGTGTGTGCTGTGGTGTGTATTTCTGTTATTAGTAGTCGAAGGCTTTACCCAGAAACAGTCAGAGGAAGAACACAAAAGATGGAAACATCACTGTAACAAATGTCTGTCATCTCTACAGTAAAACAATACAGTAGCTTCAGGTTTGAACAGTTTAACAGTATACGGCAATGCATTATGGGTAAAAATATTTATGGTAATTTCCAGTATCCCATCGCAAAAGTAGAGGATTGTCGAATTTGACTGTTAATAACACATGTTAGTATTAGAAGGAAAAGACAAAGAGGACAGGAGGGCGGAGTCTAAAGGGGGAGGAGCCAAACTCGCATCCATCCACTCAATAAAGTCAGAGGAAGACATAATTAGAACACGAAATTAAAATAGGATTCCACTGTAACCTGGTAAATCTAATGTGGGCATGTCTGTTTGAAGTGGGCATGTCATGTAAACACGTCAAAACCAGTATTTCAGTCACAATAATGTGTCTGTATTTGTGTGAGTGACTGGATTTCACATTATTTTATTTATCTTAGTCGTGTTTCATATGGAATATACAGGGTGTAGGAATTATAATGCTCTGTTTTTGCAAATGTTAGCTAGCAAAAAACAGGTTTAGTTAAGCTAATGCTAACTGCACTGTCGCTACCCAATCTGTACTCGGCAACCAGATCGGTACCCCTAATGTGCGAAATAGCGTCACGTCTGACAGTCAGCGTTATTATTTACAGCTGATTCCACACATAACTGTCCATATTAACAATAATATATAAAAAATAACATGACGCTGTTGCATGAAATTCACGTCAGTTTTTGTCAATTCACACATTACATCTGTTAGTTTTTCGCTAAAGTTGAATGAAGTTGTCAGTTAATAATAATTTCTGCCTCGTATATGAATGTGACTCATTAATATTCTTATTTTTTAGTACTTCAGTGTATCTCAGTAGTTTTGAAAAATCAATTTTAAAAATTCTTATTATAAATTCTATATATTTTATATTCAATAATCCAGAGGCGTCGTTGGGTGGAGGTGGTGGAGCTGTGTTCATCGACATTTATCATAACAGTCTCTTTGTACAGAATGCCTTTTTTACAACTAAGGTCAGATCCTCCAGGTGAATCTGGTAAAATGTTAAAATACTGGATATTATCATGAAACAAAGTATGAACAAAAATGCATTACCAGTTTTTTTTTAATGTGTATGTTTAATTATAAAAAATATGCATTATCTCTTTAAATATGTGCAATTTTACATATATTTTAAGTAGATAGATCTGAATATATGATAAAACCAGGTGTAAATTTTTTTTTTTATTATTTTGGTTAAACTCAACATGAAAAAAAAAGACAGATGGCTTTCAGAATATCTGCTTTAATTACCTAGGAAATTCAAAAATCTTCAGAATACTGCTGAGTGTATAAGTGTACAGTTTGGTGTACATCGGTGATACCTAGGCTCAGATGTTTACACTGGAGAATAAACAAAAATTCATTTGAAGAAATCAGCATTTAAAGATTTAAATTGGAGAATTTAATGTATTTATATTAGAAACAATTATAACAGAATAAATGCTGAGGTCCCTAGTAAGAATGGTAGGAAATATCTCAAGCTCATGAAAATTGATGATTTAATAACATGTCGAACATATAAGACCTACACCTGCAGTAACATGTCTTGTGGGAAAAATAACTTCTTGGTTCTGGAGAAACTTCCTATAAACATCTTAATGTATATTTTCAACATTTTCTTTATATCAGCTTTAAAGAACACATGCTGACGGAGTAAACTACAACAAAGTCTCCAAACTGACCAGTGCATGAAAAATTGCTGTTTTTACCCGACGTGTGTTGCCTTAAATGAACGTCTGGAACCACGGTCCAAGTGTCTGATGTTGAATTAACACGGTTTTAGTTCAGGATGCCATCCTAAAACTGTTGAAGGACTTCACTTAGTCACCTGAGCAAAGGACGCCAGAGAAAAGACGTCACAGCGGCGGTTGATTTAACCCATAAAGACCCAGCACTACTTTCGTGTCAGTTTCCAAATAAAATTTTCTCTATATTTAACTTATTTTAACCATAAAGACCCAAACATCCACCATCTACCAAAACCATCTACTGATAGAAACTGTTTAATCC
>JAPTGZ010340479.1:0-11556 GCA_029814645.1 Fowleria isostigma | reverse complement strand
ACTAATATAATTGTTCAGGAATTTTTTAATACTTACCTACCATATTTTTTCAGAATATAAGTCGCACCAGTCAAAAAATGAATCATGAAGAAGGAAAAAAACAAACAAACATCTATATGTCGCACTGGACTATAAGTCACAGGTTTTTTTTTTTTTAATTTATATTATTTTGGTGAGCCTCACTATGTCAGCTTTACAAGACTGTGGTGTGTGTGTGTGTGTGTGTGTGTGTGTGTGTGTGTGTGAGGTATTTGCATCTCTATTAGGCTAACTCTCCAGTCTAAAAACATATTCAAAGAGTACTAAAAAATGTACTGTAATATTTTAATATTTTAAATAATAATTTAATCTTACAAATTAAGACCATGATATAAGCTGATAAAACATAAAATTGTTGTCTCTATTTCTATATCATGTTTAAATGTCAACAGATAGTGGATTTTAAAAGCCAGTATATGTGATAATTTGAAGCAGGAGAAAGCTAATATCACTGCCACTCTGTCCTCAATTAAAACAAAACTGAAAACACACAATTCATGTATGAAAATTTGTGATTTAGTTTTTTGCTTCATTAGAAACAGGTAAACAGTATGAAGCACATACACAAATAACTATTTATTCAATGGGAACAAATAATTTTTAAAAATTTAGATGATCATCAAATTAACTATGAAATTTATGTGGGACCAGAAAACAAGCCTTTATTATTTGTGTTTGACTAAACTTATTCTGGTGCTCTCTAGTGGGGAAAAGATGTATAATGTTGTTCACTCAACAATATATGTGGATTTAGCAAAGCGGTGCAAACCAAAAAATTGGACAGAAGCTATTTGTTTCTGGAGAGATTTATTCAAGCATCACAGTATAACACAGTATCGTTGCTAAAACCCTGCAAAAATGTCAACAACTACACTGCATTTATTAAATTGGGGAAAAAAATATATGACTATTCTTCAAAATTATCTTTATCACATGTAAGTTTTTCCACTTATTTTCATAGACTTTTTTTCAGATGCATTCTTATAATATTTCTGTGGCTTGGGACATATTCACAAACCAATTGTTGGTAATTTAATCCCCTTCTTCTCCCCACATGTCAAAGTGTTGTTAGGCAAGACACTGAGCCCCGAGTAACTACCAGAGGCTGTGAATGTGTCCAAACTGTATCTGCTATTTACAGTCACTTGTGTCTTCCTAGAGTTGATACAAACATAAATGAATAAGAGTTCCATGGATTTGGGCATCTTCACAACAAAGCTAAATATAGCCTATAGCTCAATGACTTAACATGTGTCACACATTCACAAGTGCTGGAATGAGTAAAGAAATAGGGCTTTATTATTTGTCAAAGAAAATAAAGTGTTGGTCTCTGCTTAATAAAGAAATTGGCCTACACCAATTACTTTTAGAAATTGGAGTAAAGGACGAAAGGGACCAATCCTATATCATATCAAGAAATATGAAAGGATTTGGGATAGATATGTCTGTTTTTCTTCATCTGTGTGTTTTAACTCTTCTAGTAATATTTGCAACATATAACATAGCAAGTGGGGGTTTCTGAATGCGATTAGAAATATAGACATTTTAAAATTTTATTTTGTGTGTTTTGGCAATCGTTGCTAATCTGAGGTCTTGGTCAGTTTTAATGTGACAAGAAATTATGTCAAATATCTCATCCTCTCACTCTCAGATCATTCACTAAACATAAACTCATCTATGAATCTTCAGTGTGTACATGTGTGCGCGTGTGTACTATAGTCTGACATTTATTTGTCATTTTATATTGTATATTGATTGTATGTTGACTGTTGCTGGGTTTTATATATATATATATATATATACATATATATATATATTATTATCATTATTATTATTGTATATGGTTTTATAGTACTGTGTTGTGTTTGTGAGGTAGTTGGCTTTGACCTGCCAAGGGACAGATGACAGAAATTATCCTTAGCTATAATCTTGCATATGTGTATGTTCATTAATTGAATTGAATTGAATTGACTTTATTTGTCATTGCACATATTTCAGAGCAACGAAATTCGTCTTGCCAGTTACAATATGCACAGACCCTTGAAATATAAATGAATAAATGAGCCTGTTTCCTGATCTCTGCTACTTTTTGCATGTCACACTTTTCTTGTGGACTTAGTCCATAATATAACACGCTGTAACCCCATTTCTCCTCTACCACTCTGTTGACTAAAAACTCAGACCACTAATTTGACAGCTTCCGGGTTTGCGCGCATGCAGAGGATGTGGGAGTTTCCGGTGTATGTTTGGCCAAGTCGGTGCCTCTATTAGGAAAATGTCTGTATTTATTCGTTAGGTAGTATTTTCTCAGTTGTTTTCGTCGGTCTATATGTTTGTGGTAGTGAAGGGTTTGATAGCGAGGGCTTTTATCTGCTCTCCTTGACTGCCGAGTCAAGATACAACAACCGTCATTACCGGAAGCTTGTGTTTTTCCTTTCAAAGTAAAATAAATAGACGTACATTTGATAAGAAGGTGTTTTATTCTGAAAATGTTCAAAAACTTGGCTTTACATCCTAGTTTAAACTCGAGTCCTGCTTGATTGTAGTGCAACTACTTTTGTTGCACGTATTTTTTTTAGGTTGTATTTTTTTATTAGACTGTTTCTTTAACTGACTTGAAGGCGTCTGGTTGTTCGTTTTGATCGACAGCTGTGCTTTGTTAGCCGACGCGGGTAACATGCTAAACGCGTGTACGGTTTAGCTGGAGTCGTTCGGAAAGAGTCGTCGTTAGGCCCGTTCGTGTTATTTCCATCACTGCCACTGGTTTTCAAGTCCCTAAAACAGAAATGTCACTGGAGGACTATGAAAGACACTTCGACTCTCTGAATTCTGACCTGGGCAGCGGGTCAGTGGTCAGCGAACGGTCGTCAACGAGCACATTTACTGGCGAAGAGGAGAAGTTGCATTACATTCCTATCCGGATCCTCGGGAGGGGGGCGTTTGGAGAAGCGACTCTGTACAGAAGAACAGAGGTAAGATGGTCCCAGTCCCAGCATAGTTTAGTCTGATAAGAGGCCATAACTCATGTGTCTTTGTTTATAAGGTAAGGGTTGTGCACCATGTCCTGCAGCAGCTCAGTCTGTGCAGCTGCTCCATCAACTTCTCTATAATAACAACAACAACAGGGCATAATAATAATAGTAGCCTAATAGTTTCTACGTTACCCACATACCTCCACTTTGTCTTGGACTAACATTGTCTAGTGTTGAAAACCCCCAATAATACAAACATGATACCTTGATTTTGATGCTACACTTATTATTTACAGCTCTGGAAAAACAAAAATAATAGACCACTGCAAAATGATAACTTTCTCTGATTTATAGGTATGTGTTTGATGAAAATGAACATTTGTTTTATTCTCAAACTTTTTACAGTGGAGTACCCCTTGAAATATAAATTTTAGCCAGGTACCCCCAAGTCTCACTTGAGCATTTTTGATTTATTTATTTATTTTTTTTTTTTCTCCCGGTGCCAAAAGTGTCAGTTTATATTTACAAAACTTTGTAAACAAACAACTTACATTTAACTTTAATATATTAAAAATAACAAATCTTTCTTGGAAACTTTTATACTAAATGTAAACTGAAAAGCGCCCTCTTTCATTGTTAAGAAAAACATTACATTGGTCATGAATGAATAAATGAACCTTTCACCAACAAAAAATAATTACTTATCTACTCAAACTAATTTCGAATACTATAAAATAGAAGTGTTCTTAAAATGTTACCAAAGCTTAAACAAGATGACAGTTAATAATAATATAAAAATATTGAAATGTAATAAGATCATGAGTGTCAGTTTTGTTATATGAATATATTTAGTGTGTTTTATACTTCAGGATTAATTCTCAATATTTATTTTATATGGAAGAGGATTAGGGCCACTGGGAAAAAGTATGAAAATGAAGGCCCAATATAAGTTTGTTCTTATTATTCTGAGAAAAATTGAGAATTCTGAGAAAAAAAATCAGAATTCTGACTTTCTCAGAACAATATTTTTTTCATGTAAAAAAAAGTCAGAAATCTGAGAATAAAGTCAGAATTCTGAGGGGAAAAAAAATCTGAATTCTGACTTTTTGTCAGAACAATAATTAAAAAAAACTTTTGACTTTTTTCTCAGAATAATTTTAAAAATTAATTGAACCTTATTTTTTTCCCAGTGGCCCTAATAGCTTCCGTAATTTTGTATTTGGTACATGACTTATTTAATGCATTTTTCTTCAAAAATTTCAAGTACCCCCAGGGCTTCTTCCAAATTTCTACAGGTACGTGTACCCCCATTTGAGAAAGACTGCTCTAAATTACCGATAACATTGCTCCCAAATTCTAAATAAAAATACTCTTTAGAGTATGTATTAGCAGGACACAACACATGGTCAAAATATGCAGTGTTTTCAGACCTCGAATAATGCAAAGAAAATAAGTTCAGATTAATTTCTAAACAACACAGTACCATTGTTGTAACTTGGTAAAAGTTGATAAATCAATATTTGGTGAAATAACCTGATTTTTAATGACAGCTTTCACATATCTTTTCTCTCCACTGTTGCTGTTGGATGACTTAATGCAGCTCCTGCCTGAAATTCATAAAGCTCATCCATGTTTGATGTCTTGTACCATCCATGTTTTACTTGATTCTATTCCAGAAGTTTCCAAAGTGGGTTCAGGTCTGGAGGTTGTTCTGGCATTGACAGGATCTTCATCTGGTGGTCTTGTCATCCACACCTTTATGGACCTAGCTGAGGCCAGGAGCATTGTCCTGATAGAAAAAACAGTCCTCAGAGTTTAGGAGCATTGTGAGAGCACGAGTCCAGTAGTTTTCAAGCTATTTTTTAAATTTCAATTACTTTTAATAATAGCACTTTTTTTTTTTTTTTTTTACCACCCAGCTAGTCCTATTGAAAAAGATAATGATGGCCACAGTAGTGGTTTTTATCCTCCTCCTTTTTCAATAAGACATGGATCTGGTGTTTATTCAGTAGAATAAAGTGTTGGAATTCAACAGACACAGGAATGGAATGGCTGTCATACATGCGCACATGATGATTTCACAGGATATTGCAGTTGTCGCTTAATTTTTTCCAGAGCTGTATGTATGGGTATCTGAATTGTTTACGTGACCTGTCCCTCTGCTTCCATACCCTTCTGAGAAATTCTTGAGTGACAGTAAGATAAATGTCCTTCCCTTGCCTTTGGAGCCAATTAGATGTCATAAAGTTTTTTTCCTCTGAGTTTAGTTAAGATGACTTCTAGACATGAATGTGTTTAAAGAGATGTTTGCTGTCTGTCCAGGACAACTCTCTGGTCGTATGGAAGGAGGTGGACTTGAACTCCCTCTCAGAAAAGGAGCGCAGAGATGTAATGAATGAAATAAGCATCCTGTCCATTTTGGAACATAACAACATCATCGCCTACTTCAATCACTTCATGGATAAAAACACTCTACTCATTGAATTGGAATATTGTAATGGTAAGAAAAGCATCTTGATTAAAATGAGTTGTAATGTTGTTTATTTGTGACCTAATGATACATTTGTCATTACAGGAGGAAATCTATATGATAAAATCATCCAAAGAAAGGGGAAACTTTTCAGTGAGGAGGTATGAGTGGAACGATACAGGCCAGTGATTTTATACAGAGCACATTGTACTGTTGGTTGTTATTATTAAAACGGGCTGTTTTCTTTAGGTGGTCATTTGGTACCTGTACCAAATTGCTTCAGCAGTAGCACATATTCACAAGGCAGGAATCTTACACAGGTACAGTTTTTGTATCCTTTATAGCAGTAATCAGTGGTATTCTCACAGAAACCACATGGATAATCAGAACCCACTTTCTTTTCTGACAGAGATATCAAAACCCTGAACATTTTCCTGACCAAGACTGACCTCATCAAGCTGGGCGACTATGGACTCGCAAAAAAACTAGACTCTGAGTTTTCAATGGCAGAGACTGTGAGTTTTGACTTTTTTTCTTAACATCATTATGTTATGATTGTGTCTATATTCTTGACACAGAAATGCAGGGAATCAGAGAATTGGTTCTTGAACTTCAGCCACAGTGAGATGAAAACACATTTTAAATGGTAACAGTTATTGTTTAGTGTTATTTCTCCAACTTCACATTGATCAAGGGTTTTTGATAAGAAGCTTTGTGATAAATGTCACTATGAATCTATCAATTTCAATATATACTATTGATTGATTGGTTTATTTCAAGCTTGTGTACACTTCATATATAATACTGCTTCAGTTCACAATAACAGAAATAACATAACATTATATACATTTCATTATATGTATACAAATATACATAAATTAGTTATAAATATTCATTAGTATACCAAGCCTACTTATACACAACGTACAAAACACAAATGTACCAAATAAAGAAAACAAATGCCAATAAAACACAACAGATTATAGACACCAAGATGAAATAATATACATATGTGTACACACTATATATAAACATATACAATAATTTACTGTTAATATACAACCCTAGTAGCCTGAAAGGGAGTGAGAAGAATTAAAACTTACTTCCGCTCACCCCAGTTTCACTACTTAAACATGTATAGTTGCAATTATGTCAGAGAAATTAGTTGTAAACATACATTAGTACACTTTAAACTAATTTTAACTCAACATACAGAACACAAATCTACCCAATAAAGAGAAAAATACTAATAAAACAGCAGATTGAAGGCACCAAAAATGAACAATGTAAGTGTATATAATAAATAATGTCAACTAATAAAGCAAAAAAATAAGTGAAAAGTAAATGAAAAACATGAGAAGTAAGTAAGAAAGAAAAATAAGTAAAAACACCACATGATCTCTATAGCCTTTCATCTCTATATTGTTTTAAGACCATTTCTCTATATTCTAATTTAAACTGCTGTATGTTGTTGGAGCATTGCTTTAGTTGAAACCCCAAACTGTTCCACAGCCGGACCATACACAGACACACAAAAGCTTTTCATAGTGGTTCTCACTGCCCTCACTTTAAAATTTCCACCTCTCCTCAAGTTGTAACTTTCTTCTTGTACTTTCTTCTCTTCTGAATGTTAACTGCCAATGTTTGCTGACTTGCATGGTGTAAGATTTGTGCATTACAGAAATTGACTAAATCAGGCAGCTTTAGTATTTTAGAATTCATATATAAAATATTAGTATGATCTCAGAACATCATGAATAATTTGAACTGCTCACTTTTAGAGTTTGAAGAGGGGTTACAGTGAACCTTTATAGGTGTTACCCTATATTACAATACCATAAGTTAGATACGGCAACACACCTTTGCAAAGGCTACAATATGGCTTTTGCAAAGGTGAAAGGCGTATTGTAGCAGAAGAAATATTTATATACTGCTAATTCCTATTTCGCTAATTCCTCTTTTGCTCCTTTGTTGTGCTTGTAAATATAGTGCGTGGGAACTCCTTATTACATGTCACCTGAATTGTGCCAAGGAGCGAAGTACAACTTTAAATCAGACATCTGGGCCATGGGTTGTGTCATTTTTGAAGTCTTAACTCTTACAAGAACATTTGATGCAACGGTAGGGTGATGTTCTTTTTTTTTTTTTATTATTTCCCCAAAAAATATTAACTTGTTTTGAATGTCTTACAGTGTTAAATATAACAATTGCTTTTTATTTCATGCTGTATTCATGTAGTAGATAATTCTTATGTATTGTATTTTCTTATGTTGTAAATCTGTTATTTTTTGTAAAGTACTAGTAAGTTTTACGTAAGTACTTATTTACGTTACTCAGAAAATTTCCCTTGAATTAATCCTGATTTTTGCACCCATACAGAACCCTCTGAACCTGTGTGTGAAAATAGTTCAGGGTAACTGGACTATGGAAGTCAACTCGGATGTGTATTCATCTGCATTGATCAAACTGGTGTACGAGTGTCTCGATCAAGTGAGTGAGTAGGAGTATTGAAAGGTGACAGGGTTCCCTCTCCTGGTCTGAAGTTAAAATAAAGAATGATTAGGTTTAAAAATGTACTATATTTGTAATTTTGATGTTACATTTGGGTATTTTTAAAGCCAAATAAGTTCATTTTTGACGTTATACAGTTGTATAAAGTTGTTGCTTTTTAATTAGTACAACATTGTTGCCACTTTGCTATAATACACATTTAACCAAAAATGTTAAAATAAGAATTTAAAATGTAGTTAGGCAATATAGGCCAACAGGCTAAGGAACTATGATAATTGCACTGAAATTTAAATATATAGGACCTACACTGTGCAAATAGAAACTAATATCTAATCAGTGCTATCCATCATTCATCTTCTGAACAGCTTTATGGCCAAGAGGGTTGCTGGCTAAGAAACGCTAGTGAAGTTCAAACGTAGATGTCGACACTAGTGGGAGTTTGTTAAAATGTGTTAATCAGCCTTGGTTGAAAAATGCTAATTAAAAACAGTGGTTCCCAACCTTTTTTGGCTCGTGACCCCATTTTAACATCACAAAGTTCTGGCAACCACAGACATTCAAAACTGAGACCTTTTTTTGCTGTATTAATTTGTTTTTGATCATGTAATAATTTGCTACACTATCCTGAAAATAAATATTAATTTTACATGACATTTAGGTTATATAATACATATTATTTTGGACGGAGGCAGAAAAGCCAGATTGAGATTATTGCACAAGTGCAAATTTTATTTTTCTTGATCAAGCTTGGGCTGTAAAAAAAATAAATAAATACTGAACAAACAACTCAAACTATGAATTATGAAAGATCCACAGAATCTTAAACTGCTCACAATGAACATTTGATTACAAAAAAATAGATACTGAATCATTAAAAACTGTTTTAGTTTGGTTTTTTTACATTTTTTTTTCAACTACTACAAATTTCAGGTGGCCCCCCATTTGAATTCCAGGTAACCCCATGTGGAGTCATGACCCCAAGGTTGAAATACACTGGTTTAAGATATGATGGCAACAACAGCAGAACAAATAATATAATGAATGACATTAAGAGAAAAAAAGACAGAAAATAGAGTAGCCAGTCGTACATTGAAAAATGGCAACATTGTGCTATTCGCTGATGTCTTGAAAAGCATTGGTATCTTTTTAAATGGTGCAAGGACGCTGGGTGAATGTTTCTTCAGGTTATTAAAATTAAATCTCATGCAATGTAGAAATGTAGCCTCTGAAAACACTTTGTGTTGTAGGATCCTGTAAAAAGGCCCACAGCTGATCAGATTCTGGACCAGCCATTCATCTCCAGCTGCAGACAGTAAGTTTAAAATAAAAATCACTGTTTCTTTTTTTTATTTTATAAATAAGAAAATGTTTTAGATTGTGTTAGGTGTACTTTGATACCAATGACAGACCACTTAAAGAACGTAACTCTCTGATAGGGAGCTTGAAGAGCGTGTTGTCCTTCTGAATTCAGCCATGAAGAAACCAAAGTAAGTTGCTGACATGTTTTTGTACTCTACTGTAAAAGCCTTTGGGTCATTCCTCAACTATCTCCATATGGTATGTAACACTGATTTGTTGTCCCGCCTGTGACATAGGCTGAGCACAGTGAGTGAGACCCCTGTTGCCGTGGTGACGACACGCTCAAGGGAGGTGTACTTCTGGGGTGGAGGGAAGTTTACCCCTCAGAAGCTGGACTCATTTAAAGGCGGTAGCAGCGCCCAGCATGTGTGTGCAGGAGAGAGTCACTTTGCAGTTGTGACGGTGGAAAAAGAGCTGTACACCTGGGCTGTGAGTATGAATCTGTCCTTTCAGACTGTGGGATGTACAAACCCACTTGTTCTTCAGCTTCACTGCAAGGAACTTTCTCAAATTTTTGTTCAGAATGTCCAAGGTGGGGCTAAGATGGTAGGTCAGCTGGGGCACTCGGACCAGGCCTCGTACCGGCAGCCGAAGAAGGTGGAAAAACTCCAGGGGAAAGCCATCAGACAGGTGGCATGTGGGGCTGACTTCACTGCCTGTATCACCGGTAAGTGACTAAAAGAAATCTGCAACTTGAGACAGAACTTCACGTGTCAGATCTCATTTTGTAATAAACTCTGTGATGCTTTGCAGACGAAGATCAGATGTACATGTTTGGCTCAGACTACTACGGCTGTATCGGAGTAGAGAACGTCCTGGGTTCAGAGATTTTGGAGCCAGTGCTTTTGGAGTTTTTCGAGGAGCGTCCTGTTCGCCAGGTGTCATGTGGAGACAACCATGTGGTGGTTCTGACTCAGAGTGGGGACATCTACTCCTGGGGCTGCGGAGAGTATGGTACATAGGGTTGCTGTATGTACTGATGTTTAGTGCCAAATGTCATAAGGCAACTGCCATGTTGTGTTGTAGCCAGCAGGTGGTGACAGTGGTCCTTTTAATGGACGGTCTGTAAAGGTTTTCCTTGCTTCTCAATATTTTGTCTGTAATTTCTATTGTTATGCTGCAGGACGTCTTGGCCTAGAATGTGAGGATGACTTCTCCTCTCCAATGCAAGTAAGGATTTATGAGACCCTGAATAATTTAAATGTAGTGAAGCAATCCCAATACTGAAACGTAACTTAGTAGATTTCTTTCTTTCAAATATAATGTGTGATTTTTTTTTTATTTTTTATTTTTTTTCTAGGTGGAGAATCCTAAAGGTGCTGCCATCTCCTCTATTTCATGTGGAAGCGATGGAACCTTCTTTTTGACAGAAACGGGCAAAGTCCTTGCATGTGGAAATAATGAATTCAACAAGCTGGGGCTCAATCAGGGTATCTCTGGCCTTAAAAACCACCCTGGAGAGGTAGTGAGCAGTAAAAGTACTATAATATGAGACACTGAGATGCAGCAAGGGTTCTGAGTCTTTTTATTTTACTCTTTCAACTCAGGGTTACCAGGGGATCCCATACATAACCACCCTGACCCTGGTAAAGCAGTTGTCACGATTCAAGATCCAAGTCCTGGCTCCAGGGAAAACCCACACAGCTGCCATTGATGGTACTGAATCAATGATGATGCATCCTTGAAAATTATCATTACCACTGCTTAAAATAATTTCCATTTTTTGGATATCTTTCTTTCAGCACGTGGGCGACTGATGACATTTGGTTGCAACAAGTATGGACAGCTGGGTGTGAAGGACTTTAAGAAACACCAGGGGGTTCAAGTGCTTGTTGGGCCGTTCGGAGGGAAGATAGTGACCAAAGTGTCCTGTGGAGATGGCTTCACTATCGCAGCCACTGAGGGTGAGTTTGTATGCATACAGTTTGTTGATGCATCCAAGGGACTGATATTCCATTATGAAACAGATGTGACAATATTCCCAACTTAACTAGTATAAAGTACAGTCGTGTAAAAAATTATTTGACCACCCTTTGTTTTCTTCAATTTCTTGTTAATTTTTAATGCCTGGTACAACTAAAGGTACATTTGTCTGGACAAATATAACAACAAAAATAGTTCCTAATAATTTAATTTAAGAGCTGATATCTATCCATTTTCCATGGTTTTCTTGATAATAACCAAAATCACATAAGTTCTTACATC
>JAPTGZ010340457.1:0-11562 GCA_029814645.1 Fowleria isostigma | reverse complement strand
GGTTTTATTTTTTTATTTATTTTGTTTTATTTTATTTTATTTTTTTATTTAAAAAAAAATTATACATATACATTTTCTCTGGTTTTCCGAGAAGTTTGCTGAAGAGGTGACAGTTGTAGCCACTGGAAAAAGAATCAACACCGGGAAAACAAAATGTTCCCCAGTAACATAACTATGGGTTGTTACTAGTAGGCGTATAAGAGGGCAAGAGTTAAGACAGCTGAGGGACACACTTTATTGGTAAATTACGGTCCAGACATCTGCTTAGTTAAACCATTCGTCATATCTGACTTAGAAACATTGCTAAATATTTACTTGTGTCATAGACTGAAATATGAACATGTCCTGTTTTGTTTCATTTATTACAAAATGCACTTAACCCAGACCTCATACTTTTTCCACTATTGCAGGTATTTGAGCTGAATTTGACAATTTTATATAAAGTTTAGAATCATTTTCATTCATCTGTATAAAAACAACTGAAGCTAAAAGATTGTATTTCCCTTGTAAAGTTAAACATAACTGGCATTCTTTTTTTTTTTTTAATCATTTCTTTGCATCTTTTTCTGCTCTGTGAAATGGCTAGTGATGAACTCTCTTGTTCTCAAGACCAATTTTTTGTGATTTTTGTTCTCAAGGTTACTGTATTTATACCCATGTTTGTTTTGCAGAATGAGTGATTGCATTTGGCATTACAAAACACACATTGAACCTGTTAAGCAGGTACTTGATCGAGTGTCAAGACAAAAAAAAAAAAAAAAGTGCTTATTGTTCCACGGTTCATCAGTATAGCAGCATCGATAAGTAAAAAGATCAAATAAATAAATACTATCAAGATAAATAAAATCTTGTCACGGACTCGACTCATTTGGTCTCGGTCTTGTCTTGGTCTCAGACATAGTGGTCTCGATGGGGTTTGTACAAAAACTGCATCGTTACAGAATATTATCATTATTTATTATGCGCCCTCCTCAAGACAATATAATAAAAAAGATGACATGAATTCGATTTAACCAGTCATGACACTTTACATCAATGCCTTTTCCTCTACAGTTGATATGAGTAATCATATGTTGATTCTAACTCTACTCTGTTTTCAGCCTTGGACTTGGGCTTGATAAAGTTTGATCTTGGGGTGTCATGGTCTTGGTCTTGTCTTAGTCTTGATACCCTCCGGTCTCGGCAGTGTCTTGATCTAGCCGGTGTTGATTACAACACTAGTAATGCCACCCAAGTGAAGATTTGGCACCACAGTTTATCTTGAGGTGCTTAGCTTGTAATATTTACACTTTGATGAGCAGCAGTTGGCGTAAACAGTTGGTGTTTCATTTACACAGCCCTAAAAGGAAACAAAAAGAACTGTTATTTTAACACTGGAATATGTTTTGTAATGAATTGTCAACTAATACTGAAATCAATATCAGTATCCTTTATTTAACCAGGTAAAAGACTCATTGAGATTAAAATCTCTTTTTCAAGAGCGACCTGGCCCAGAGGGAACACAAACAAAATTACAATGATAATACAATGATACAATGATTACAATGATACTTAACTGGTCATTTTAATTAAATATTACAATTACTAATATTTAAATTCAGTGAGGTCAATTTTTAATGAGTTCTCATAGGTTGGAATATGGTATCCCTGGATGTGCTGTAATTATTATCATATATCATGCTATGTGGTTTGAGTTGTACAAGATAATGGTTAAACTACAGCCTCTCCAAAGAGATGAAACAAAGGAGAACTCTATCAAACTCTTTCCTCAACAGTTTCAGCTTTGGCTGTAACAAGTGACACATTTGGCAAAGGCAATTAGGATACCTGATCTCAATTCTGCTAATAAAGACAGTCAGCAGAGGGTATTTAGACTTCAGTGGGATTAGGAAGATCTTTGTCATGTAGATCTTTGGAGTGCCCCTGGCGTCCGAGATAAAATGAAGACGAATCCTTAGTGGAAGAAGAAGAATAAAACAGAGGGAAGGGAGTGGAGGACACAGAGCTCTCAGCTAATGACAGGGCTACTCTGCATCACTGCACTGACTAATGAGCACTCCAACAAGGGTGAGCTTAAAGACCAGTGCATGTGTGTGTGTCTGCTGCAAGTGCATATGTGTAGAAGTGGCTGGGTGGGGTGGGACGGAGGTGGAGGTATGTGTATAAAAGTGCATGTACCCAGGAAGGGTATGCAGTACAGGTGTGTTTATGTGTGGTAAAAGAGGGAATGTAACTTACAAAAAGGAAATAAAGGAGGGAAAAAAGAAAACAAGACAAGGAGGGAGTGTATTTCCGAATCCTCCCTCCTCTCTCCAGGCTTGAGATCTACGGTGCGTGACAATGGAGGAGGCTCTTAATAATTCACATGATATTGATTTAGTTATCCTTACTTCCTACTTCACTCCCACGCCCGTGAGAGAAGGCCCACCTGTAGGTTCTGCTTCCCCACTGACGCACACAAACACACAATAATAACAATGAGAAAAGAGAGACAAAAGAGGCCGCAATCAGCTTGATGACCTCCAAGAAATCCATCGTGGATTCTTCAAATTGCACCTGTACGGACTCCATCAGGAAAGATGCACATAAAAATGAAGTGGATCGTTCAAAACCATCATTAGGGTGATGATAATTATGTGTACCGCAGCCGTAATCATGTAACACTTGGTGTCATACTATACAATCATCACTTAAGAGATTAGAAAGGGCTTTAATGACATCTCTGGGTGTGAACAATGAGATGTGAAGGGTCTTTTCCCTTCGGACCAAAACTAAATAAACCAGCTTTTTCTCTTCTTTTTATATTCAACTCCGTAAACTCTGCTGGTTAAATATTCATCAGCCAGAGGAATCATCTCTCCTTCATCCCTGTTTTAGAATTCTAATGCTACCAGAGTTGAAGTTACAGGCCTTTTCCTACGCACTGGGGCATCTCTTTCACACCCAGGTTCAGTTTAAAGAGGTATTAAAAAAGATCGAATTTTCCTCAAGGATTACCAGATTATTATTTTTCTTTAACTGCAAAGGGGCAGAAAAAGATTGTGGATTCTTCTTAAGTGAGGCACAGTTTTTCTTGTTCTTCAACCGAATGAAGAAGCCCTGTCCGCTGTGTAGAAGTTGTTTCTTGATCTTTATCACCCCCTTGAGGGAAAAATGAGTAAAACCATGCCCTGTCGAGTCCACAAATGTCACATGAGCGCAGCATTAGAAGGAACAGTTTCTCAAAAAGTCTAACACATATCGTTGGCCTCACAGCATAACTGGCAAAAATCATACACTAAATGGACAAAACTATTGGGACATGTTGAATTTAGGTGTTTGGGTTTTTTTTGTTTTTTTTTCCTAACAGGGGTCTGGGATAAAAAACAATAATGCCAAATGTCATAATATAAATATTGTGTAGATAGGGATAAATATCATTGCAATGGTTTAAATTACTATCTTTGCTTCCAAAATATATCAGAGATGTTTTTTACTTAATTTCTCTTACTGCTGATTTATTTATTTATTTATTTTATTATCCTCGATTATGATTTTAAAATTTCTTTCTCTAAATTTCTAAAATATTTTTCATGTTCTGCCTGTAAATAATGATTTTCTACCCCAACTAGTCTCTACTTTCTTTATATCTCACTTAAGCAAAAAATTTTCCATTAAAAATTAAGGAAATTTTTATGTTTCTAAACTACATGGGCAAAAAAAAAAATTGGGACACATCATGACTTTGGCTGTAAGATGTCCTGTCTTGATTTGAGATATAAACATCAATATTTATATTACCAAAACATAAAACTGTATAATGAGATTTGTCATTATTATTTTAAAAATTGTTAGAAAAGAAACACCTGAATTCAATGTGCCCCAATATTTTTGTCCATATAGTGTAAGACTTAGGCAATTGTGCTATGAGGCCAACGATATCCCACTTTTGCATAATGTCAGAGTGAATAAATACATTTTTTATAATAAGTCTCAAATTCAACATTCTTTGTTTTGTCCAAATGTATTAATTTAAGTCCTTGTTACATGTCATTATATAAATGAAAGTTACAATCTACTGTTAGAATTGGTGCCAAGAAAAATGAAAGAAAAGAGTTAGTCTACATTTTATGCAGAATTAGATATTATTAGTAGCGGTATTGCTGTGCCTGGCTTCATAAAAGATTTTGATCGTTTGTGTACTGGCTTTGACATTTATGAAAAAAGACTGCCATCTACTGGTAAAAGTTAGAAAGGGAAGTCAGATTCATTTGCTTTGATTCACTTCCACAGTTTGCATAGTATAATAGATAAATAGAATTTCTATCATGTTAAAATATGCTTCACAAAAAATATAATGTCACAAAGGTATCAAACGATAAATAAAACATATTAATGCAATAAACAGTGAGGAGAATAAAAGAGAAAAGAGTGAAAATGTTAAATTCAACGTGATGAAAACAATACAAATTTTTAATCTATAAAGGTGTATTTTGTGTTGGATCTGAAATGGTAAAAGCATCAATAGTGCTAGTTTTATTCTTCATTTTTAGTCTGGATTACCAGAGATGGTGTTTATGCAAAACCTTTCACTCATAAACATAAAAAAAAACGTGACTATTTTATATATAAAAAAAAAAAAAAAAGGAAAAATTAAGATTCTTTGACACTGACTAACGGTCAAAATATTTCAGTTTTTGTCTGAAAGCCATTTCTGGATATAATCTTTGTCTTCTTTTCAGTCTTTTTTCATTGATGCTATGATTTGCCTATGTCACACATTGCGCTCATTTCTGTTTAAAGTATTGTATTTTTACTTAAGTGAAGTACTGTAAAACCTACACAGCATAATGTATAATCTTAAAAAATCCCCAAAAGTTATGATAAAATAAACACAATGCAATGATTCAAATCTCAAAACCTATAGTTAATTGAGAATAATATGCAGAAAACTGAGAAAATGTATAATTTGAAGAAAAATTCAGGCAATACTGAATCTGGTGGCACTAACATGTCTCTAAAACGTTGGGACAGAACAAGGTTTGCCACGATGTAGCAATACTTCTTCTTTAAACAACTGCCTGTAAACATCTGGAACTGGAACTTTGTCATTTTTTTTGTTTTGTAATGTGCCAAATGCTTTCAGTTGGTGTTGGTGTGGACTGTAGGGAGGCCTGTTCAGGACCAGGACTCTTCTACTTCTACTACTAAGCCAGATTGTTGTAATACGTGCAGTTTAGTTTTGTCTTGCTGAAATATGCAAGACCCTTCCTGAATTGGAGAATATGTTGCTCTAAAACCTGTACATACCTGTCAGTAGTGAATGTTGCTGAGAAAGCAATGTAATTCCAAAGGCACTAATGCACCCTCATCCCATTACAAATGTATGGTTCTGAACTGCAAAGAGAGTATCAATAGATGAGAAGTTTCTTTGAGAAGTTTAAGTTGCACCTATCAGACATCAGGACGATATTAAAATAAATCTATGTTATTTTGATGGTATTCACACATGCCTTGCAGGGGGTAGGAAGTAGGGGTGAGTATTGGCAAGAACACGATATCACGATATTGTGATATATTGCAATATTCTACACAGTTAACTAAGAAAAGCTAGAGATATAAATGTAAATTACACAATACTTCACAAAATTGAAAGGACAAATCAAGTCAAAACTATTTGATTGAAAACGACTTTTCCATTTTATTGTTTCTGAAATAATAAGTCAAATACAGTGTTACATACAATACATACACTTAACATAAAGGGCATCTCTTAAAGTGCATTAAACATAAAATGTATCAAGTTTGTCACTTACATTACTGTGAATTAAACTAATGTTGCAAAGAAATTATTATTTTTGTTTTTCCAAAAAAATGATATGAAGGGTTGAAATATCAATATTATATTGAAGATCAAAGTATTGCGCTATATTGCTGTATCAATATTTTTTCACACCTCTAGTGGGAAGTAGCTAAGTATAAGTATTTTGTTAGTGTACTTAAGTAGATTTTTTTTAAGGTATCTGTAGTTTACTCAAGTATTTATTTGTCTGGCATCTTTTTATTTTTACTCCCTACATTTTTGCATAAATGATAAATGGTCGGTACTTATATAGCATTTTTCTGTACATTAATGGCACCCAAAGCGCATTACAATACAAGCCTCACATTCACCCATTCACGCACACACTCATACACCAGTGGGTAGCTCCTGCCATGCAAGGCAGCTACCAGGACTCACTGGGAGCAATTTAGGGATCAGTGTCTTGCTCAAGGACACTTCAACATATGGACAGTTGGAGGCGGGATTCAAACCACCTACCCTTTGATCATTGGACGACTCGCTCTACCAACTACGCCACAGCCACCCTAAATATGTGTACTTTATACTCCTTACATTCTCAGAAAAGGCTTTTTACTTTTTCAAAGTAAACAGAAAATTCCTTTTTTTTTTTTTTTTTTTTTTAACCCGTCCCCGCATGTACCCGGGCCAGTGCAGGACTCTGGTCAGTACCATTCACTGTGGAATTAGAAAAAGGAAACTTGCATAATTTTGCCTGGTTACTTCTGCTGCTGCTGCCGCTGCTGCTGCTGTCTTGGACAGGACATTCTTGAAAAAGAGAATTTTAATCTCAATGAGCTTTTTGCTCCTGGTTAAATAAAGGGTATGAATGGAAAAAATAAGTACTGTTTCATTTGTGGCAAAAAGTGGAGTTTTACTTTTTACTTTTGTTCCTTATTACAACTGACAAATTATACTTTTTTACTTTTACTTAAGTAAAGGAGTTTCATCAGTACTTCTGCTTTTACAAGAGTATTTTTTCACACATGTAACTGTACTTCTACCTAAGTACTGAATGCAAGCACTTTTGCCCCCTGTGCATGCCCACAATAAAGAAAAAATATATAAATGTATCTATTCCTGTTAATTATGCCAAACTACTGTGCTAATATTAGATTCCATGTTTTTCACATTTCTTTCATTTGTTTTTCAATCCTTGATGTATTTTTTTCTTCACAAATAGCATTTATCTTTTGTTCAAATTTTTGCTTTCATCAATATGATTCATAACTTCTTTTTTTATATATATATATATCACCTTGTCTTGACAAGAGCCGTGACTATGACAGTTATTTTCTCACGTAATCTTAGGGGTGTAAGTGTTATACTGAGATTAAAACCAAGCGCTGTCAGTTTGACAGGCAGGCTACAGGTTAATGGAAGAGTATACTGATTTATCCAGTACTGTACTCTGCTAAAGGCGGGGGCTGTAATTTGATGAATATAGGTGTTTTATTGATAAAGTCAGACAGACTGAAAGGAAACTTGGCCATTTGCTCCTCATAGAGTTTCTGCAGAACTGTAGACAGCATGAATATTTAAAGACCAATGGAGCAAAAAGTCTGTAGCAATGTAGCTGAAGCTCTTTTCCACTTTACCTGCCGCTTTATGGCACCTAAACGCACCACTTTACTAGTTCCAAATCCAATATGGGGCAAATGGGATTAATAAAATGCTTTCATGTCTGTTAAAGTTTTAAACCATCTCCCCTGCTGAACAGTTCTCACTAACTAGGCTCATTAGGAGAATCCCAGCGACAGAAGAAACCCAAACAACACCATGTGATCAGACAGAGAGCAGATCAGATTGCCTTTCACCTCTGTCTCCAACCTGGACCATGCTCCGTTTGGCTGAAAGTGATTCCTACCACCTCAGACCGGCAGAAAGAGATCGTCCACGTGAGAGTTGGAGTGACAGGAGAGCCGTCTCTGATGTGACCTCCCCTGAAAATAGAGATGTTATAAAGTGCAGTACAGTAAGTATTCTTATTGAAATCATTAATCTCTGGCCACTTAGGAGTATTAGTAACTGTAAACCTATAGCCCGTATACAATGATGGATCAGGGAAACAACGTTAAGTGAGCTGAGTCTGTCACCAAAGACAATTAGTTCACTTACCAAATGAAAAGTACTGTAATATTAGAGGACCTCTAATTGTCACAGAGAAGAACTGGAGAGTGCAGCAGCAGTAGTTGAACAAGTTCTCAAATCTTCATCTTGAAAAAAACAGTAGTGATACCCCACTGAAAATAGTCCACTACAAGTCTGCTTTTGTAGCACTGAAACATATTGTGCTAATTTCATATTTCTTTCTGGTATAATATAGTGTCAGGATAAAAATAATTTACTTTAAATAAGAATACTAAAGTAAGAATGTTATTCAATTTATGTGTTATGGCATTACTTACCCTTAAATTTTGGAAGGGAGAAACGTTGTTGGACTTACCCTTTAAGAGAACTCTGTTGACTTAAAAAAAAACCAAAAAAAAAAAACCAAAGTGATGTATACAGACTAAACCTGAATGTGCTTGTATTGAACCGGCAAGAATTTTTGTTAATAAATGTTGCAAAACAAAGATGGACAAGTCTCTGAAGGTTCATTTTAAGGGTGCAACACTTTCAAACCCTTTATTAAGTGTGACATTTCCAGCAAAATTTATTCATAGAATGGAAAGTAAAGATCCATAGATAGATAGATAGAAAGACTTTATTACAAACATGGGTAGGCAAAATAAATTAACAATTTAAAGAGGACATTCCAATATATTGAGGGGCTTAAGTCAGACAAAAAAGAAAAAACAAATGTCACAAACTGTATAACTAGTTCATTGTGGCTCTTTAACAATACTTTATGTCCAAAAAGGAAGAGGAAGAAACGAAGCTTATATTGTCCTACTCTGATTTGACATGACTTGGCTAATTAGCTAATGTACCCAGTCAACAATAAAGAATAGTTTAATCATTAAATTAAAGAAAAGAGTACCATTGATTATATAACACAATAACTATTACTGTTGTACTCCCCTTCATTAGTACAATATCACTGGAAAATAAGGTTTTCTGTCTACTCTCTTTTCTGAAGTATGAGTACCTACGTAGCTGTATTAGTGCCTCATATTTGACTCCAAGTATTTCATCTTCAGTTATATGTAATCACTGTTTAGTAGCACTAACATCTACGCAGTCTCTAGTATCATAAAAACCTAGCTCATCGTTCAACTGCATATTATCACATAAAGTGGTTCTCAATGACATGGGACAATAATTTCTTAGTATAACGTCGCTGAACAGATGCAGGTCTCGTCCATAAAGCTGTACTATACGAGCAGGTAGATGGTCTGTAACAGGCGTTGATACCTGTAAAGCCCTCTAGTGTGACAAATGTGTTTTTCTTGCTCAGCTGCTTTTGAGGAGAGTGGAAAAAAGCAACACTGCGTCTCTTAAGAGGCTCTTGGGAATCGAGCTTGAAGGGTTGGAGATAGAGTGAACTAACAGGGCACTTAGCTGCTATCTGTGGCTAAACAGGGCTACTCCGGGATCTTATTCTCAGCAGAATGCTGCGCAAGGATGTCTGAAGGGAGCTCAGACCACTGCTCATCCTCTAAGTGGTTTAGATCTCACCAGACATGACAAGGCCCTCATCTCAACTGGGTCCTGCTCGGGGTCTACGCACACACTCCGACACACAACCTGATTCGAGCTGAGTAATGGAGAAAAGGATGCACATGGGGAGACGGCTGGGGTTCACTCCTCCAGTTTCAACCTGCTCCTGCTCTGACTTTGTTATAAAGTTAATGACATCCAGTGATACTCGGCCGTGTTGACAGAAGGCCCACACTGACACAGGATTTAATTTGACAAGGCACGCTTAATGATTGATCGAGACACTAGTCATATCAAGAAATCGAGCAGTGACCTTACAATCGAGGTCAACTGACACCTGTGATTGTGTATTTATGCAACCTGTCTTTTCAGACGACGTGAAAGTCATGGCTCCACTTTCAGATGGGTCAAATAATGGCTTACTGGGTTTCCCCCCAGAGAGCACAACTTAAATGAACATAATTAATCAGATTAACTCTGTAGACAAAAGTAATGGTGTCTGCCAAATCTGTTTGCAGAGCTTTTACAGTAATTCATTTGTACTTTTTCCTGCTAGTTTACCATCCCGTGGGGTTCAAATACTTTAAGATGAATCTGAAGAATCTTACCTCAGATGTCAAGTAATCCATTTTACTCGTGTACCCATCTTTGACAGCAAAACTAAATTGAATTGCTGAGATTTTGATGTTTTTGGGTGGCTTCCTGCTTTCTCATTCATGGTCAGTGTTAAATGTACTGATCCGATAACCTGGAGGGACACTAAATCTAATCCAGTGCTGAATTAAGAATGAAATGAGGGCAGGTTTACCTTCTAAATATTGCGTCAGACTGGGAAAAGACACATCACTTTTTTGGATTAATTTTTGATCCGGACCAAGAGGAGAGAGCTGCAGCTTTCCACTCCTGTAGCTTTATGTAGAGAATGTTTTGATGTTATTTTAACATGCAGTGACAATGACATGTGTTTTGCTGACTTGGATAATGAAGAAACAATCATAACACCCAACACAATATAACAAAACCAGACTTATTTCACAAATTCATGTATTGATCTGTCATCAATAGTGTCTCTCTCCACCTTCAGTTTCAGTTATATTTGTAGTATGTTCATTTCTATTTCACACTCCTCCTTAAGTTACTTTAACTTGTGTTGGTGAAATTGAGTAGGCACTCTTTTTTTAATGATAGTGATGCTTTTGTTCTGAGGATCAAGTAGAGAAAAGAGTTTCACAGGTCTTCAGTTATACCCATAAGACTTTCATCTGGAGTCAAAAACAGATCAACCTCCAAAACCTCAGGCCAAAGTTCTATTCTATTGATTGTTCATTTATCTTTATCCTTTACTATGCTATTTTAATGATCATACTATTTTATTATTACTATAATCCATGACAAATACTATGATACTCTTGTTATTTTATTATTACGTCAGTGAACTAACTCACTTAACAATAATAATAATAATAAAGTAAAATAAAATTAACTATAAAAAACTAAAAGAAATAAATAAGTAACTAAAACAATAAATAAAAATGAAAACCACACTCGCAGTCATAACCAGGTGTACTATTGTATCTTCACAGAAAGCCTCTAATTTGAAAGTCAACCATACTTGTTAAATGGTGAAATCAGGGGTGGGAGAAAATAAGCTCTGCTTCTTCCCACTCCCTTTTGGGCTTTTGTTCTTCAGGGGTGGTATACTAGTGGGGACTTGTGTTTATACTTACAGTGCACACATAATGTTCAACAATAGAATTTCTATTTCTATGTGTACTTGTAATGGATACTTCTCTGTGCATGTGCCTCAGGTATATGTTTCATGTATAGTTTCTATGTATTTCTACTCTAATAACCTGTATAATCCACTAGGTATAGTTAATATTCAAGATCTACAAGTCTACTTGTCTCCTTTTTGTATGTATGTTTTCATATGCATATTCTTCATGCACAGTTCTGGATGTATAACTCAATACACAGATTCTTCTTGTATGGATCTTGTGCAGACTTGTGCATATAGCATGCTCTTCTCTTCTTTTTAAATTTTTCTTTCCTTTTTTTCCTTCAATCTTTCTATGTATAACTGTACACATGTATGAAATGTATATGAACAGTATTGATTATTGTGCATGTATATGAAT
>JAPTGZ010340412.1:0-11567 GCA_029814645.1 Fowleria isostigma | reverse complement strand
TAATTTTCTTTTAAGTCACTGGCACTTGGACTTTTTTTTTTTTTGTAAATATATGATTTCTTGTGATGTTTTACCGCCAGTTAAATTTGGTATAGTTACGGGAAAAAAAATTATTAGAGCATCCTGTATTTTTTTTTATTTCTTGTTCATTTTAATGCCTGGTACAACTAAAGGTACATTTGTTTGGACAAATATAATTATAACAATGAAAATAGCTCATAAGAGTTGAAATTAAGAGCTGATATCTATCCATTTTCCATGGTTTTCTTGATAATAACCAAAGTTTTTCCATCAGTAACTATGGTCACATACAGTAGCAAATAAAAAACAAAAGCCATGCAAAAACAGTGCTTTTAGGCATTCCCTGTTCTCTTTTTTGTCCGTTTTAGTCACATGGTACACACAGGAATTAGTGCTTGATTGCATAAGTGTTGTTTTTGATGACTTTTGATTGTATAATAATTTTTCCGCGACTGTATTAAAAAAAAAAAAAAAAAAAAATCTCCAAAAATCATACTTAACTGGCCTAGTTTGGATATGAATCACATTCTGGACATTTTTATTTCAAGGGATGTATTTAATCTTATGAACTGCTATAATTTTCAAATGTCATTTAGGTGGTTTATATGTGGTTAAAGCTCTTCTATGAGTCGAATACAGCTTGTTGAAAGCCACTTATTATAGGAAGATGCAAATATATGATCATTCTTTGTGTTGATTGATGGCGTAATCGGACTCAAAATGCATCTTAAAAAGAAGTTGCATCTTTTATTCATGCAAATAAGATATTATCATATATTGCTCCCACAATACATAAAAAAGATTTCTCTTCTGTGAAGCTTCTGGTTGGATGCTTATGCTTCCCTATCTTCAAAAAAAAAAACATCTGATGAAAAGACAAAAACGCCATACGATGCACTTGTCACTACAGTCCCTGATGCAACCTGAAATTATACTCAAAACTTTTCAACAATGCAATATAATTCCTTTATATGTTACAAATATATAATATAGATAACAATAAAAATAGCTCATAGTAGTTTAATTTCAGAGCTGATATCTATCCATTTTTCCATGGTTTTCTTGATAACCAAAACCACATAAATTCTTACATCAATATCTGACATTGTACTGACAAACAGTGCTTATAGACATTCCGTTTTCTTTTGTTTTAATCACAATAGTACTTGATTGCATAACCATTGTTTTTGATCACTTTTGATGGTCTGAATTTTTTCCACAACTGTATATACGTATTATAGCCGACCTCACAAATGTATTAATTTAAGCTCCTTTCATGAAGACGTCAAAGAGTTCGAGAGCATTGGCAAGAAAACCTGATGTGGACTACTGAATTTTATAGCATTTATGGAAAAAGTAAAAAACTGAGTTTACCTGCAGGCCAACTTTTGAAAATTCCAAGCTGAAGTGACCAATACCTTGTCCATCCTTCCCAGCTCTATAACCCTTGAAAGCCTAATATAATTCGGTCCTTCTAGAGTGTGGCTGTAGAATAAATAGTTGTGGTAAAATTTTCAGTTAAACCACATCCAATGATCAAGAATCTCCCACAACTGCCACTTCTGTTGTAGTCTCCCAGACTTACGCCAGTTCAGTCTCCAAAATTATTCTGTACTCAGGAAAAAGTTCTGAACATTGCACAGGATGCTACTACAGTGTATTTGCAAGATAGCACCAGAGGAAGTTTTTGTGTGTGTGTGGTGTGTAACACATGCACATAAAGTGTACCGTCCAAGTTAAAATAACAAAAATTGCAACAAAATAATCAGAAAATAAATAGAAATGTCTTTGTCCATGGTTTTTCATTCATTTCAGGGTCAAGTAGCGGCTTGGAGAGTACCATTCTTTCACTGTCAAAGTGATAACATACAGAAACGGATTCTGCTGCGAGTCCCCAAAGATTAAAAATGTGATCATTCCTGCAACAATGTGTTTTAAAACAATTTATTCTTCAAGTACATCTTCAATATTTATTTGCACTTATTTACAATGTGAAAATAAAGCACTTTTAATCAGTTCTGTGTCTGCTGATTTTCAACACCACAGGCCGATGCATTAACGTCAGGTGGGCGTGTGCTACCACCCAGCGCTGCAGCGACACCACTGTTTTTCTAGTCCACAAAGAGGCCGGGTTCAGCCTTTTCCCTTCCTCTGTTTGAAGCCGTGCTTTGCTCCTACACCTTTCTTCATGCCTGGTTTGCCTTTTTGACCTTTAGATCTGAATGGTTTGTCATTAGTTTTCTTTCCACCAAATGATCTGTTTGCTCCAAAAGTCTTCTTTCCACCAAATTTCTTTTCCCTATCACCGAGTTTCTTGGCTCCGAATGTCTTGCCCCCAGGTTTGCCTTTCTTTCCGAACGGTTTCTCCCCATTCCCAAAATTCTTCCATCCTTTTTTATGTTGAGCTTTTCCTGTTTTGTCTCCCTTTGGTGATTTGCCGCCGTGGTCTCTACTTGATTTACCGCTGCGGTCTTTACTCAATGATTTACCACCTCGGTCTTTACTTGATGATTTACCAGGTGACAGCTTCCTTTTCTTGACAGGCCCGTCAGATTTTCCTCTGCCCCGTTTCCTCTTTGCTCCAGGGAACATATCTGCACAGAGAGTCTTTGGTCAGTACGTTATATCAAAGTAAATACCACCTTATAGTTCATAATATTGTACTTTTACTTGCCTTCGTCGGGTTCCTCTCCTACTGCCTGTCTGTAGTACTCTATCTCGTCATCGGATTCGACAGCGGCCGGCCCGTCCTGCTGCATCCCTGGATCCTCGACTTCACTGTCCTCCTCAGCTTCAGCTCGTTTCCTCTTGATGCCCTCCAAACTCTTTTTCCTGGTAAAATACAAAAATAGTTTTACATGTCAGTAAAGCAAAAATATGTTGCAACGAGACACAGAGACACTCTGTAAGGTTCATTTACTTGTTCTTTTCTCTTTGGTCTTTCTTCAGGGCCACGTTCTGCTCTTGCTGCTTTCGACGGTCCTCCTTCTGTTTCAGCTGTGCCTCCTTTCTTTCTAGGATCTCCTGTATTTCCTCTTCTGTCTTCAAGGCTGTAAATATACAACAACGTTCTGGTTAAAAGGCAGTTGGTCAAGCCTGAATATTTCAAGTACAGTAAGCTTCCAGTGTATCAGTAAGCGTTTACTTTATAGGAGAGAAATCATTGGATTCATATTGATTTTGTCATCATGTACACTTGAAGAGGAAGTCCATATGTTGGTGGAGTTGTGTTCTTACCAATAGAATGATAAAGGACATTCCCCTCTCCCATGCCTTCTTGTATCTTTACCAGCTGCAGACTCATCCGAGGACCAATCTATGGACAAAAGCATTCAAGAATTTAGCTGTGACCTGTGGAATATCATTTAAAAGAGTAATATTTTGCTTTTTTAGAATGGAATTTTGCATTTTAAAACAGTGCCTTATGGTCCATATAAAGTGTAAATGCTATGTTTGGGTTTGAATTCTTCATTAACTCCATAGATCCATATTCCAGTCCATTTATGACTAATGACAGTAAATAGGTGGTTTTGAGTTGCTTCACACCCTGCCCCCTCCAAGATGCTGATTGTGTTGTTCAGCCATCTTTGTAGTTTTCAAGATACAGTATACTGGTCTAGTGATAATGAAAGTTTTTGGAAATTAGATTTTATAAATAACGAAAATAACAGTAAATAGTGTCCTTCAGCTCATAGGTCTGAGTCAGAGTCTGACCTGGAGGAGGACAGAGAAGAACCATGGCTTCTGCTAATAACTTTACTGTGGTCAATGTCAAGTCCGTTAAGTGAACCTGGGAAACCCGACCAATCGGGACAGAGAAAGATGAATTTAAGCACGATTATTTACCTTCGACAATTTGCGATGCAGTGTTTTTACAGCATTGTGTCAAAAAAGTCAGTCTAAATCTGCTTTAGATGTATTTAGAACTGAGACGGGATTAGTGTATTCTAGACACGTAATCAATCAATTAGTGTCTACTGCCTCAAGTAAAAAAACAAACCTGGAAATCTGTACAAATGCATTGAAATCATAATCAGACTGGCTAGTAAGGTGTTAAAGGTCTAAATGTGTCTTTCCTAGATTGGTGCATAGAAATATTAGGTGTAAATATGCTTCAGATGTGTTTAAAACCAAAGCAGAAATTAGCAAACAATCTAGCATAGCATCTACTGCCCCCAGCAAAAATCCCTGGAAATCACTTCAAAAATCACTAAAATCACAATCAAACTGGCCAGTTAAGGTGTTAGAGGTCTAGACATGTCTTTCCTAGACGGGTGTGTAGAAATGTTAGGTTAAATATGCTTTAGATGTGTTTAAAACCAAACCGGAAATTAGCTGTATGGACTACAACCGCTGCTGTTGTCGTACTCTAAGAGATGTTAGTCGCAAGTCTTGACCTTGTATGTGCAAATGTAGCTATGTAACTAATTGTAAATGTAACAAATTTAGAAGAAATTAAAACAAGTTGTAGAAATTCACTGGATTTCTGCCAAAATTAATGTAAAGAGAGAACTACAGCACCTGGAGGGTTCAAACTCAAACTTAATCAACTATTAAGATCCAAAAATGCACAAATAAATGTACCAAAGGCTACGAAAAGTGGATTTAGCAAAATATCACCCCTTTTTTAAGTCATTTCACCCTCTCTACCTACTTACCTCAGTCAGACGAACAGCACTCTGTTGAGATGCCATGTTTCCACGGCCAGAATACACCTGTGGCAGTTCGGTTATGTTGTGATCACCGTCTTGTTCTGCCTCACTTTCTGAAAGGTTTGCTCCCCTGGGAATAAATGAAGGATGGTCATTTCCACACCAGTCTATTCACAGTTCTGCAGCTACTGAGACTTACGACTACAGCTTGAAAAACAAGTGCCCTTTTGCCCCTGGTGTAAAAACTTGTACCATAAAATGAGCCTTACTTCATCAAGAGCTCACTGATATCCTCCAGCTTGTTCATGTTGGGAAACCTCTCCTGCATCAGCTTCTTGACTCCACGGCTCATACCCACAGGGACCACCTTCAGACTGCTGCATGGGGGTAAACACAATGGTATCGGTGAGAATTTTATCACTTAATAAACAGAAATGGGAGTATTCTGCTGAGGCTCATCAGTGCGTTTACTTTGAATATGCATCACTGAACAGTCAATTCAGAACATGTCATCATTGAAGCCAACAAATCAACCATTTTGGGTGATAAACATTTTACTTACTAGTGACGAAACTCGATTTCCTGAGACGTTGGGTTGTAATTCAGAAGCACACACCTCTTGATGTTGTTTAGATTTACCTGGAAAATATGACATTGACACATCATACTATATTCAAGGCAGGACTGTAACCACGCTTAACGATTTAAGCCTCGTAATGTCAGAAAGCGTTTACTTTTGACTAATCGTCAGAGGTGAACTCAGCAGACTATACTCTCATCATGAAAACAAGGCTTTCAATATCGAGTTTCTTACATGACACACATGCATGTTTTTCATACCTTGTGGACATTTATGGAAGGAAACATGTTTTGAAACATGGTGGCCATTAGTTTGATGTGCATGCCATCAGAGCCAAAATTATTGAGGATAAGAAGTGGGTGATGTGTGAACTGCTGGTCATGCATCCTGTGTTTCTTCAGAGATGAAACCACATCTTTGACAAGTGAGTACTGGAAAAAAGAAAAGGTTCTTATCAAAGCGAACTGAAAATAAGTTTTCTTTTTCACAATAATATTTTTTGGAGGTCCATCAGTGCGTTTACTTTGAAAAACATCACTTCCAGTCAAATATGAAAACTGTCATCATCTGAACCCATCTGTTTTGCTTGTATATGTACATTCATTTTGTTACACTAAATATTTACCTTGAGGACTCTGAAATGAAGCGTGGGCCCTTTGGGAAGCCGAGCAAGCCTCTGAAAATACAATAAAAGTGTTTTTATACAATATAAATACAGGGACAACCAAACTGTACAGTACTCTAAGAACTGTTTTCCAGTGGTCCGATGTGTCCTCACCATGTTGATACTGTTGGATGTCTTGCTGAAAATCATGAAGTGCGTCACTCCCAGTGGTCCTGCTATGGCCACAAAGTCTTTCAACACGTTCTTTTTCCTGACCTGTTAGTGGAAAATGATAGTGAATCAGCCTGAGTTATAAGTTCAGCCATATGACAGAAACAAGCAAGACAAAAAAAAGAAAAAAAAAAAAAAAGAAACAAAAATATTTCTTATATCAATGTCTATTTAACAAGTGGTATACACATTTATAGGTGTTTCATCAACTAGGTGCACATTTATGTTTAGTCATTTATAAAAAAGTTAAAAAAAAAATAAATAAAAAAATACACATTTTGTGCCAATACCACTTTCTTTGTCAAACCAACAATAGATCCACCTTTAATTTTTTTTTAACCACCTTTCTACTATGATTTTTTCATACTTTTCAACATCCTTAGGTATCAAAATCAGTTTTCCCCTTGTCACACACCAGACTTAAAACTTCAATAAAGACATGATTTGAAAACTATTGATGTATCTGAATTATCAGTAAAATAATTCAAATACACTAAAGAAAGATCAAATTACATGTTGCTTGATCAGTTAATACGTTCATAGCATGTCATTTCCAGACATGTACCTTCATAGGTGTTAAATTTGTTTTTAGATGAATAAGTGTGTTTTACATGTATGAAATGTTATGTAGCAATTCAAAGCTAATCAGATAAGCTAGTCTACAACTTTCCAGGTCCAGGTGATATAACTGTGAGAATAGATTAACAATATTAACAAGTTTTCTTGTAATCCAAGTTTGTCCTCTCATGGATCTTAAAACTAGACAAACTTTTTAAACATATGAGACTGTTAGGTGAATTTTGAACAATTTTTTAAATCAAGTTCACAAGGCTAAAAGTGCACCTAGTTAAAGAAACGCCTTTATACAACATATTTAAGGTAACTAGGTGGTTGAACATAGACAGACCTTTAATGACTCTGCTGTGAATGGTTCCATGACTCTTCGAACATCCATGATGAGTTGAGTCACGTTTTTCCCAATCTGACCCCGGTGGAACACGAAGGAATGGGGGATTGATTGATAGGTCTCCTCGGCCACATGGTTGGCTGTTGCTCGGGCCTTCTTCTGGTTCTTGGTCTACAATTAAAAAGAGCCACATGCAAAAAAAAAAAAAAAAAGTCATATTTTCAATAATACACAAGGCAGATTCTTTCTTCAGTGAAAGGTAAATCACTCGAGTTACGTATCGGAAACTACTGCCGATTGGCAAAAATGCAAGACACATTGCTTCTCTACGTTCATGTTTTTATGTATAATCAATTAAGAAATAAAACAATAAAATAGTATCGTGTACAAATTCAGCTAAAACTCTAGGTTTAGGCTGTAGCATGCTAGCACAGGCCGGTACTTACCTTTGATTTACCCATTTTCCGAAGAAAAGTAGCGGGTAACTTTAGTCAGCAGGTGTACACGTATTGTTAGTATTAAATAAAACTTAAATTTACGTTCATTGCGAAAACTAAACCGAACGAACAACACTTAAACAACTCGGTTACGGAGTCAACGTTACGCCGTCCACATGGTTCTACCACCGTGTGTCACAAACTAATATGTCCGGGTTTCTAAGGGACTAAAAAAAAAAAAAACCCGTTCCGGGCAGAAAGTGGTGAACCGATGTTATTTACTCACGATAACAGCATTTTCTTGTAAATCAAACTATATGAACAAAAAACAAAAACTCAGTTAAATATAATATCAAAAAATGACGTAATTATATTTTTTTTTACACAGTGAAATATTATCTTAAATAATTGATGACCAGAAGAAAACAAAACAAAACAAAACAAAACAAAAAAACAAAACAAAACAAAACAAAACAAAACAAAACATCAAATGGTATTAAATAATATAGGCTGTTTTTTTGGAGTTACCTATTTTCAATAAGCACATTCCAAGATTCAGACTTCAAACAGCAAAAAACAATGAGAACAACAGTTTGATGATCATTTCTGTTTATTAGGGAAGGGACATCAGTTAATTTGGGAAAGCCTTTGGGTGCTTTTCTTGCACAATTTATATACACAATATTTATCAAGTTAGCCACTAAAGGATAGTGGCTTAAATGTATGAATTGCTGCGTTTAAAATATCAGCTGAGGAGGAAGTTCAGTCATTATGACTAAACAAAGAAATTAGGTAGTCAAAATAATCTAACATAGTAACAAGCACAAAATAAATCAGACATATTAGCTAAATTATTTTGATCAATCTACAGTTAATGAGCAGAACAAAGCAAAATATCTGATGAAGGTAATAATACAGTACAAATTGATTTGTATGGAGGCACTTAAAAATGGAAAGAGTAAACCAAATTGTAGTCTTGGAGAGGTGTAGTTGTATGACTATGAATCTACCTCAAGATCCTGTTCTCTATGTGCTTCCATTTATTGGAGCTTAGCCTAAATACTGAATCCTCTGACCTGTATGATTTTGTGATAACCAAGAGCTGACAGAAAAAAAATGATCAATTTAACTTTAGTATTGATGTTCTACAGTAAAAATATTGTGCAATAACAAATTCTCATGGCAACAGTTACAATAACAATTTAAAGGTCAAAAGTGAAGTCATAAACTCATGTCTTTGAAGATATCTGATTGCACAACCCATCTCCACCCCAAATTTAATCAGATCAAACTAAAAAACAGCAAATGATGTGGTTTAACTGCCTGGCAAAAGTAATCGTGAGAAAAAATATGCATCAGAGAATCAAAAACAGCATGAACCCATGAACTCATCAGACCATTATTTTTTAATGTTTATTTAACAGAGATGATATGTAGAGCATTGGCACAAAAGTGAAAATGTGATGGATATACAATGTATTGCTTCAGCTAATTTGCATTTTTGTCCCTTGTCAGGCTTTTAAATAAAATTGCATATTTAATACAATAAAATACAACATAAAAATATAATGTACAGTCATAGAAAAAAAATACCATCAAAAGTCATCAAAAACAGTAGTTATGCAATGAAGAACTATGTGTATCATGTGACTAAAACAGACAGAAAAGAAAACATGAAATTCCTAAAAGCATTGTTTTTGTCAATACAATACCATAGCTATTGATTTAAGAACTTCTGTGATTTTGATTATTATCAAGAAAACCATGGAAAATAGATAGATATCAGCTTTTAAATTAAACTCTTATGAGCTATTTTTGTTGTTATCATCATATTTGTCCAAACAAATGTACCTTTAGTTGTACCAGGTATTAAAATGAACAAGAAATTGAAGAAAACATAGGATAATATTTTTTTCTACAACTGTATGGCTTCCATAGCAAACAGTGAGTCCTACTATTCACTTACCTCACCAAAAAGGTTAATTTTTTTATTGTCAAAGATTTATTGCTTTGACTTAGATGTTCAGTTGTCCGATTTCTCATTAAGTCAACAATTTTGGTCTTTTCTAGGCTTAATATTGTCTTATTAACCATCTGTCACTTTGTCCCTGCTACAAGCTACCATGATTATACTGATCTTTTAAAATCTACTATCATTGGACTTCCGTATCAGACAGCATCAGTTCACCTACAGTAGATTAGACGAATAAAGAATCACGTCACAAATGCCCCTGATTATGCCAGTAAAACCTTTTTTTATCACTATTTTTGTTGTTATCTATTGATAATCTATTCTGTTTGTTGTGATGTTGTTATTATATTTGTCCAAACAAATGTACATTTAGTTATACCAAGCATTAAAATGAACAAGAAACTGAAGAAAACATAGGGTGGGTTCATAATTTTTTTCACGACTGTACATAAATTTTGAGTTGCCATGAAGACAAAGACAGTACTAAACCTGTGAGATAAAACTCTGCAGAATAATATTTTTTTTCCACCACTGTATAAAATAATAAATGCCATAAATTAATATAATACAAATTCTCAGCTTGCAGCAAATATATAAAAAAAACAAACCAACAATATTTCAGCAATGAGGTCAAATTATCAGTCACATTACTTAATTTTCTTGACGTTGTCCATGAAAAACAACCTAGTACTGGATAGCAGGTTGATGACAGAGGGAGGAGATATCCCAGGATTCCTGCTAAACAATAAGTACTGGGAGGCGGTGTCATTTGGACAGTTTGTAATTAGTTGTCTCCTTCCTTGGAGATGCAGTGACAGAACTTCAGGAGAAGAAGGACTAGTCTAGATCCTGTCTTTGAGATTTATTTATAATCCAGTTCTCTTCATTTTCTCTTCATCGATTCATCTGAAGGAATCAACCCCTTTTATAGATGAATCGTCTTGAAGATGTAAGTTGTAAAATGCTTTAGTCTCTGTGCAACATCTTTACATTCTGAAGGCAGCAGCTACACCCCGGAGCTGGACAAAGACATCCAAACACTTCTCAACTAATACAGTAAGTGATCAAATGTCAAAAGGTTAATTACTGGAAAAAGCATCCCATAGTGCATATAGCCAAATTCATCATTAGCTAGCAAAAATGTAATTATTTTAGAAACAAAATAACACTTTAATGCAGAAAAAATTGTAACAGCACTGTGTTCGATGAGAAACTTTAAAGAACAGAGATGTCAATATTTGATTGAATGTGTTTATGGTGTTGACTGTGGTTGTTGTGGTGGGATGTGGATCTGCTTCTGTTGACCGTCAGATGGAAGTGTATTGATTCTAGCTGGTTTATATTGACTGTTGTCCCTTCAGTGTTGACCTGCTAATAAATTCCAGTGAGAAGCAAATATGTCTACTTGGAAGGAAACATCTGGTGAATAGTCAAAAACACACAACAGTCTTTTCCCTGAAATGTAACTGTTAAAACTGCTACTTAATAATTAATTTAATCCTGTAAAACTTGACTCATTAAAAGATAGCCACAAAATTCTTATTTTTTTTGGAATTGAAATGTTTATTAGCCAATTTATAATAATCCAAATTTTTTATTTTTATTTTTTTTGCCATTTATGTATCACATTTGATACATTGGGCATTTTTGGTAACTTTGTGCTCATGACATTAACTTTAGATACAAAAATAAATTGTACCTGTAACATTTTGAAAATATAGAACATTTCAGGTATTTTTTTTTACATAAAACTTACAGCCTTTTTTCCCCCTTGAATGGCACTGTAATTGCAATATTTCAACATTTTCAACCAATGTAACAATATAAATGTTTTTCTTTACATAACGTTTTGAAAATGACCAAGATATTATTATAAAATGTGTGTAAGATGATTTAACAATAATGGCCATATTGAAAAGAGAGCGAGACAAAAAAAAAAAAAAGCCTTTCCATTGGATTTAGTGTGATGATAATTCACCAGGGGACAGAAAAAGGATCATAAGTTTTATAAAAAAGTATTGATCTTGTTGGTAATATAGCGCATTGTACCTGTAATATTTTGAAAATATAGAATTTTTCAAGTTTTATGGGGTTTTTTTTACAGAAAACTTTTTACAGCCTTTTTAATTCCCTTGAATGGCACCATAATTTCAATATTTTCAA
>JAPTGZ010340401.1:0-11569 GCA_029814645.1 Fowleria isostigma | reverse complement strand
AGTGGGCAGGCAGTGGCATCAGTACCATCGGTGATAATTAACTATACAATGTTTCCTTACTCCTATTACACTATTTTTTAATGTTGTGTGTTTTTGTGGATGTTTGGTCAATCCAAGGTGTGTAGAGTTTGGGGAAAATTGCTCAGGATGTGTAATTTTTTACCTATCACTGCTTATTATTCCATTGAAAAGTAAAATAATGACTTTGGTTAGTGGTTGGTATAGAAAATAATTAGTTTACATTAGAAATTATTGCGTCGAAAATCATCATCTCTTACACCACAGGTTCCCAAACTTTTTTAGTACAAAATATAAATCTGATGCTTCCTTGGGAACCTTAAAAACATCATGAATTTTAATATTATATATATATATTTTTTACTCTTCCGCTGTCAAACGCGTTCTCCGAAAGTTTGTTTTATTTTTTGTTTTTTGTATTGTTCACTTCTTTTAGTCTTTTTGTGTCTTTTATGCCATTTATGACCGTCAAATGGTTATGCAATCAAGTACTAACTCCTGTGTGTATCGTGTGACTAAAACAGACAGAAAACATGGAATGTCTGAAAGCACTGTTTATGTCAGTGTGCAGGGAATTGTAAAGTTGGATCCTCCTTGCACAGTGTGTAAAAATCTGGTGATAAATTTAATTTAATGACATTTAATTTAATTTAATGACAAATCTATTTGTCTTTTTTTTTTGTTACCTATGTAATGCTGTTAATTGTACTACAGAAGAGAATTTAAAAAAATAGCGTAGACAGCAAATTTTTTAGGAACAAAACTTGTCATTTCCAAAACATTTGGGTCCCATAAGTCATGATAATCATCAGTAGAAGTGACAGTTTTTATTTTTCCTCTATCCAGGCTTGGTGAGGAGGTGGGGGGCCTCTTCCTTCAGGCCTCACCCTGCACCGGGATCAGCGCCGGTTTGGCCGGAGTCAGAGATTCGGGCTACGACTCCCTCCACAGGCGACTGAGCGTCCTGGACAGGCTGGTGCAGACGCACGCGGTGTGGCTGCAGCTCGGCCTCAGTCACATGGACGCCACAAAGATACTGCAGAACCAGCCCACCGGGGTGAGGCACCGCCCACACCTACACATCCTATCATTAAAAGGGACTTAAAAAGTCTTAAAAGTCTTGAATTTACAAATCTGCGTTTAATACTTTAAAAAGTCTTGGGTATTAAATTTGATATGGAAGGTCTTAAGTTATGTTGCCATAAACCTGTTCTCTATATTGTGTTTAAATGTATCTGTTAAATTTCCAAACTTCAGAGAAAGTAACGTTAGTCGACTCAGTTCCACCCATTCCAACCTGACAATTGATATTAAAATTAGGAACCAGTTATCGCTAACTTTGCAGCCCCTGGTGAGAATCAAGGCATTGGAGTAAATAAATATATTTTCCTAAATTCTAGGAGTCATGAATTTTTGCCAGTATGGCTGTGAAATAGGCATTCAATTCTGTTCTAAGCAGTCTTAAAAAGGTCTTAAAAAGTCTTAAATTTAACGTATAGAAATCTGTAGGAATCCTGATTAACCTACAATGATGTTTTTAATTGAAAAACATGGGGTCGGTTCTGGGAAGGGTCATGTGACAGGGTCTTGACCACTTGGGAAAGGAGACTGATAAGAGTAATGTGAGACATAAATGAGGAAGTTTTTCCGAGGATCAGTTGCAGGTCCGCATGCTTTACTGTCAGGAATTTGGGGGGGAAAATACCTGAGTGTAGACAGAGTCTGAGATGACCAACAGAGGCAGTTAAAGTCCATACTTTCTATTTATAGTAGCATTATTCATTAAGTTGTTCATCCATTCATTCAGTCATTTTGTGAACCTCAGTAGTAGGGGTGTCAAACATAAGACCTGTGGGTCAAAACTGGGCCATCAAGGGGTTCAATCTGGTCCGAGGGATGAATTTGTAAAGTGTAAAAAAATATACTGATGATACTGATTAATTAATGATGGAAAACTCACTTTAGTTCAGGGGCCAGAGACGGCTCATTCAATGTCAAGTGGATCATACCAGTAAAATGTTAGCATAATAACCTATAAATTATGACAACTCCAATTGTTTCTCTTTGTTGTAATGCAAAAAAATAATAATTACATGAAAATGTTTACGTTAACAAACTATTTATAATATCAATCGACAAATCAATCAAATTTTATTTATATTGCACCAAATCATAATAAAATATCTCATGGTCGAAACCAGACTCTCAAGCCCATTTATCGAATGTAACGGAATCCTCCAGGAGCAAACACTTGTGATTGGTGACAGTGGTGAGGAAGAACTTTTAACAGCAGAAACCCGGAGCAGACCCTGACCCCCCACGGAGGACGGTCATCTGCCGTGACCAGTGGGGTTAAAGAGAGAGACGGGAGATATTTTTCAACACAACTTTATTGACACAAGTGTCAGGACATGATTACAGATACAGATAAAAACTACAATCACTTAAACATCACTTGTGGAACATGATGCTGAAGAAAAGCCATTATTCCATAACAGAACAGATAACATCGTTGGGGGGTGGTATGGAGGAAACACATGGATGCACAGCAAACTGAACTAGAACTATTAAATGTAGAACAGTTGGAGCTAGTATAATTACTAATAGATGGAACAAATGTCAATCACTGTTAATACTATAACTAGAAATACAAGTAACTGTTCATACAAATTATAGACACCTCTACGTCTATGCAACTATATAATAAACACTATCACACCTATATGGATAATTGAGTGATGATGATGATGGAGAAGGACCGCAGCAGGAGGAGAGGAGGACAGGGAGGATAATAAGATGTAAATAACCTGTATCCTTATATAAGTGTAATTTGACAATATTTTGCCTGTTACTAAATGTTTTGTGCCTTTGTAGATCCACTTTGATCTGGAGTTTGTAATTTACATAAGCTTAGTCATAATACTGTTAACAGTACACTTATTTTTCTTCAGAAATTTGAGGTTCATACTATTCACATTTTTTAAAGTGTAGTTTGTAGACATTTTCATATTATCATTTTACCAATTAACCTACTGAGTCTTAAGTGAGGAGAACCCGGACAGAACCCACGCAGACACAGGGACAACATGGGATATACTGTAGATCAGGGGTGTTAAAATTGTTTTAGTTCAGGGGCCACATTCAGTCCAATTTGATGTCAAGTGGGTCAAAACGGTGAAATAATCACATAAATACTCTGTAAATGACAACTTTTCATCTTTGTTTTAGTGCATTAAAACAAACTATTCTTTCACAGAAAAAAAGAGGTGAACAACCTAAAGTAAATGAAATTTTGTAAGAAAAATAAGTGCAATTTTAACAATATAATTTATATATCTATATTTTGCACAGTGTTGCACAAACATTTGGTAACAGGCAGATTGCACATAATTTTCTTTAGACATTTCAGGTTTTTTACATTTAATTGTAAAAGAATAGTTGGTAAATATTAATATTTTGATAGTGTAATGTAATTTTTTCACATTAGACTAAGAAGAAAGCTTGTACTTGTCATTATTTATAGATTATAATGTTATTAACCCTTTAACTGCTTGCTTGACATATGGTTTAGTACATTTTGAGTCTCTATATTTCAGTAAGTGGAGTACCGTACTGATCTGAATCTAACTGAGCCTAGAAAGATAAAAATCACTAAAGACATTTGGACTGTTTTCGGTGAAATTATGAAAGATACGGATACTTTTTTGACATATTAGAGTAAAGAGGCATTCCTGAACATAATTATATTATTTTATATCACAAAAAAAATTAAATTAGATATGTAGTGTATTTATTTATTTTTTTAAACTTGCTCAACCAAAATTGATTTGTTGCTTTATGGTAAGAGTACAAAAATTACACCAATATGAAATAAGGGATTATTTGTTATAAAAATCAAACCTCTGTTCATCTGCTGCTGAGATATTAAATATTTAGTGCTAGTACATCATGAATATGTTAAAAGTATTAACTCATAAGTCATTTTTGACACTTTCCAAGTTGATATTAGTAAATATGATCAAAAAAATTAAAATAAATCTAGAAATTACTCACCCAAGGGAATAAAAAATGAAAGCTTTTTTTTTTTAAATCAGGCTTTTCTTGGTGGGATCCTTGAAGGGTTAGGTCTTTATCTGGCATTTCATAAATTCATCCAGCATTGGTCCCGGTTTTGGCCCCCCCTAGGCTGCATGTTTGACACCCCTGCTGTGGGTTCTGTTAAAAAACACTGACTGATTCCATGTAAATGTCGTCAGTGGTCGTTTCCTTTTGTCTTTTGCAGACATTCGTGGTGAGGAAGTCGGTCAGCCTGCAGAAAAAAGTCATCTCCCTCCGCATGGACAAAGACTCAGCCGTTCCCATCAAAGACTTCCCCGTGAAGGAGAGCCAGTACAGTAAGCATCTGCAGGCTGTTGCATCACAGAGTGTTTTCTTTGGAAACAAAAAGTAGCCGAGCAAGTTTCTTCATCCTGCGGGGACACGGTGTTTGTGTGATTTGACGGATACGTATCTGATGTGCGTATGTTTCCAAAGGTCGTCGTTTTCTGGAATTGGATGAACAAATTGATTGTTTTAGCGGGAAATGCAACACTGGTGGATAGTTGAGACAGACCATGTATAGTCATGTTTAATGTGTGTAGTAGTTCAGTGTGTCCTTGAGTTTTTGTTTTGTTTGTTTTAACAGTAGGTGAATGGTTTTGTACCTGTGCTCATTGTCATTCATTGCTGCTCAAGGGCTTGAAATTCACTCACATTCAGCTTTTATGCACTGAAATTTCCCCAGACAGACAAATATTCGTGCAATATTATCCACAGAAAAAGGTGGAAAATGTAAATTCTTTGGAATTTGCCTTGGGAAATGGAAGATTTTTTACCTCGCTGAGAGTTTTCTTATGAAGTTTAGCCCAAACTGATGACGTACGACTCATCCTTGCTTGTCAAGACGAAGCCCTTTGTGGATTTTTTCACTGCATTATGAAAAATGTACCAGCTTATCTGGAAATGGGGTTACGACTCCATGTGGGCTTGACGAGAATTCAAATGTGGTCGCCTGACATTTCTAGTAATTGATTAAAAAAATAATAATTTTTGATTCAATATTTCATTGTAATTAAACCACCACACACTTTTCCTAATAAAAATCAAGTTCAAATAAAATGCAGGATATACAGTAATATCTTGATTATCTTTCAAATATTCATTGTGGTCGGTTTAAAATATTGCAACTTTCATAATTCATAGTTTGTTATTATTTGTTCAGTATTAATTTGCAGCCTCGTACATACAAACCCCAATTCCAATGAAGTTGAGACATTGTGTAAAATGTAAATAAAAACAGAATACAATGCTTTACAAGTCCTTTTCAACCTATATTCAGTTGAATACACTACAAAGACAAGATTTTTTTTTTTTTTGCAAATATTTACTCATTTTGAATTTGATGGCTGTAACATATTCCAAAAGAGCTGGGACAGGAGCAACAAAAGACTGGGAAAGTTGAGCAATGCTCAAAAAACTTATTTAGCAAACTATTACATGATCAAAAAGAAATTAATTTTGGCAAAATAAGAAAAGATGGATGTCATTTTGGATGTCTGGGGTCACCAGACAGTTAAAATTGGGGTCACAAGCCAACAGAGGTTTGGAACCACTAGGATAGAGTTCATCCAGTATGCCTTTCAAATGCCTGTCTATGCTGGGATTAATTCTTTTGTCTTAATATCGTTGCCAAATATTGAATAGCAAATTACATTTCACTATTCTGACTTGATTTCCTGTTCTTCAGTTCAAAGCCTTGCAAACTCAGTAGCCACAAAAAGATAAAGTACATATGTTGCACCTTTCACCTGAGCTCTTCCTCAAACAGTGCTTTATCTGAATGAAAACATCAATAAGTCATGTATTCATTTTCTTCGAGCGGTGCTATATTCAGGTCCTGAAAAGCTGGGTTTTTCCTGTAACTTTGATCAGATATGCTGCTCTGCGCTTCATTCTAAGTGTGCTCTGTCTTCTTTTTGCTGACGTTTTTGCCTGTCGGCCTCAGACTGGAATTTCCAAATGCTTATCTAGTGAGAGTGTGAATCACCTCCCTCTGCGGGGTCCAACTGCAGGTGTCGACTCAAGTCAGTGACGTTGTTACTTTACCTGAGGAGATGGAGCCTACAGTGGACCATTATTAAACACAGACCTGAAGTCAGTGTCATGTAAATACTTTAATTGTCGACAGCTTCATTCCTTTTCTCTACTACATTTCAAAAATTATAGATTTCTCTGACACAGCGTTTTTTATAGTGGTCCGGTGGGGTCTTAAGAAGTCTTAAAAGTTTGGAATTTACAAATTTGCATTTAATAGCTTAAAAAAATCTTTAAAAGGTATTTCGTTTGATATGGTAGATCATAAGTTATGTTGCCACTAACTATAAACCATGAACAGTATGGACTTCCACAATCAAACAGTTTTAATAAAGCAGACCCTCTCACTCTCCACAAACACACACACACAGCAAGGGTCTGATTTACTAAAGGTTTGTGTGTGTAAAAACGTGCGCAAACTTGACTGAAGTTTATCTACAAGTAGGACGCAGTGAGGATTAGCCCGCGCACCCCTTTTAGTGTGTTTGTTTTGATGGACATGCAATTTGGACGTTTCTGCCAGAAGGCAAAAATTATTGGGAGGAGTAAATGCAAATTGCGTAATGGTTCGTACTTATATAGCGCTTTTCTACACATTAATGGTACTCGAAGCACAAAGCATAATGTGATTTACCAAACCCGAAACTGATTGCGGTGCCTAATTTTGCATCCATATTTAGCATGTCTGAAAGGCGGGTTTTAACTGGCATAGTTCCACGCAAAAGTGGCGGCAGTTGTTGTGGTGAGGAGGCAACGTAAGCTCAACTGAAGACAAGCAATCTGTTCTGAAACCCATCAACATTTATCGAATGACGGAAGAAAAAGTAATTGAGACGTATGGTTCCCCCACTTTATGGGACTCTTGTAGTAAAGGCTACTTTTCCACTGGATCTGATGATTGTGATTAAAAATACACACATTAGGCTGCAGCACTGTCTCCATAACAACAACCAGTAGTGCACGCAAAATCCTCATTTAAATCGGGCGGTCTCCAAGACTTTGTACCTGTTGTCATTTGCACAGGCAATCTGAGTTGATCACCTATGATACGCAAATCAATAGCATGCATATTTTTAGCACGAGCAAGCAAATTTGTTGTTGGCAATCTTAAAAAATCAAGGCGTAAAAGTCACAAATCAGGTTGTGTTATAAGTTTTAAACTCTGTTCCAAGTAGTTTTAAAAAGGTCTTAAAAACTTTTGAATTTAACTCGTAGAAACCTGTAAGAACTGTGTTTTCAGAATACAACAAAAACCTTGGATTTACTAATATGTGAACTAATATTTGTGGTGTTTGTGAATAGTTACATTTTGGAAAATGTATTGTTTCAAGGCTGAAAACAGGACTATTTTTCCGAGCTCATGAAAATTAGAGTTCTTGAGTTGCACGGTTCTGACAGGATGGAAACGTTACAAATGATCTCATGTAGTATGGTGCATTGCAGTGGATTAAACTAGTGACATTCAAAGTGGAGGCCAGGAGGCACTAGGAGGGCCTCAGAAAGTTGGAGGAAAGACAAGAAAAAAACAGCAAAACAAAACAATGTAAAAAAAAAAATATATAGATTTTAAGTATTAAGGATTATATATTTTTGAGTATCCAGTGTTGTTTGTTAATAATATTCTAAAGCTAAACAAATTTAATAATTATGTATAGTGAATAAAAGTAAGAAAACACATTTGCCAACGCAAGTCAACCTCAGTTCAAACTCACAGGAATGATTTGGAAGTGTCTAGATGTCAGCTGTGATAAAAGCTGTCTGACGTGTAAATGCACAGGAAAGGAGTTCTAATCCTTCCTTCCTTTAGTGTTTCCTTTAGCACAGGAAACACTGGACCAAACTTAACCAAAGGAGAGGACAGAATGAAGACCAGAGATTCAAAGAAGCATTTACTCATGTTACTATAATTAAGTCGATTTTGTGAGTAATTTGTCCTTTTTTTTGATAAAGCTCTTTTTTATTTTTAATTTGTACATAACATACAACTTAAACATGAAACTGTTGCATCCAGTTCCCATCTAACTACCCCTAATTTGTAATTTTTTAAGTAGGTTTTGAAATGGTAATATTACCTTTACTCAAGTACATTTAGGGTCAAGTATTTTACTTTGCTACATTATTTTACATTGCTCATTGTTACTGAGTAAAAAATTAAATGCGGGAAAAAAAAACCAATCGGCCTGAATTGAAAGGAAATTGCGCGGGCATGTGTACACGGACTTCCCACCCGTAAACGAAAGCTTCACTGGCTTTAATTCGCAGTTTAACTAGCGTTTGTCAGTAAAGAAACAAAAATCGGTCATAGAATTCATAAGTTATGCCACTTATACTTGAAAATATTTTGTGGGGGGCTTTGAATAAAGTTTGCACATTATATTGCCTGAAAGGTCCTAATTATTATGTGAACTAAAAGTTGATTAAAATCAACTACTGCTGGATTGGATTAATGACTCATTTTCCTGTTCATCAAGTAATTGAAAGTAACTAAGTAACTTTTATTTAAAGCACATTTTAAATTAAGTACTTTTACTTGAGTAGGTTTTTAGGTCGGTGTTAGAGATGCATAATATATCATTTGAGCATTAAAAACGAAGAAGAAAATTACTAGAAACAAAAAAGAAAATCACCAAAAAAAGACAAATCACCATAAACAAAGAAAATTACCAAAACAAGAAAGAAAATCTTCAAAAACAAAAAAGAAAATCACCAAAAACAAAGAAAATCACCAAAAAATGGGAAAAAAATTACCAAAAGGAAGAAAATCACCAAAAAAAAACACCAAAAAAAAATCACCAAAAAAAGGAAAAAAATCACCCAAAACAAAGAAGAAAATTGCAATATATATCACAGGGTATAGAAAAACTTCAGTGTCAGTTTTGTCGACATTGTGCAGCACTAATGGGTACTTGTACTTGAGTAGAATTTTAGCAAAGTAAAGATACTTTTACTTAATTACAATTTTTCTGTACTTTCCCACCTCTGACGATGACCCATAATTCACTGCAGCGCCATCGGCCACTCCGACGGTTCATGAAAAATAAACGGACAAGACGCACAGTTTCAGCTCATGCCACAAACCAACATCTTGCTCTGAGCATCTTAACTGAAATCAGCGCCTGGTTAAATTTGGTGACCCATTTAAGTGAGCAAGTTGAACAACCTGAGGACCAGCGTCTTATCGTGAATTGTCGAACAGAAAATTACTGTTGCCGCATGTTACATAAACTTGTTCCGACAGGTGTGGATTTCTGATGTAATTTTCACATCAAATTGAGTTTAGTGGATGATCTGTTATTACATCATGAAAGCATAAAACACAGTTAAAGTCTTAAAGTTAGAGAGGAATTTTAGTTGAACTTTTTATGTGTTTTTACAGAATAAAACATGACCTAATGCTGGGGTTATGTAAAGCAGCGACAGGTTTCTTTCATAACAGTCTGTCAAATACCTGTAAAGGTATTTAAAGAAGGAAGTGTTTTATGGTTCATGCCATACACAAGTAGAAAAAAGCAGTGTTTGCTGGTTCTAATTTCACCCTGGGAACCTTCAGAAGAATTGTCAATCTATTATAGTTGATGTTTCCAACAGGTTGATAGATGTGTGTTAAGTAGGGCTGCATGATATTGGCAAAACTTGCGATATGGGTGTACAGCACTGAGATAACAATAACTTTGCGATATTTCTTGTTCACCTAAAGAAATACCAATGTCATCTACCAATAATAATGTTTCTTAACTCTTTCCCCCTTGGACACCTGCTAAACATATATGTAACTAGTTCTGCCCAGTGGACATTTTGTTATTCTGTTGTATTGATTCTTTTTCTGGTGACTACAATCATCAGTACTTCAGCAAATTTAGGGGAAAACCAGTGAAAATGTATTATTATTAAAATTTTTTACAATGTTTTATTTGTTGAAAAAAATAAGACAACCACATCCCCAAAAAATCTTAACAATTTAAAAAAAAAAAATTAAAAAAACAAGCAAAATACGACTATTCAGTATCTGGTGGCACAGATTTACTTTCATACATGGCTGATATTGAAAAAATCTATATATTGGCTAGCGAATATATCGGTCTACCTCAAGTTTCTATCAATTTTATGAATAGTAATGGCACTGATAATACTTGCTTTGTTCATCCTTAAGTGAATTTATGTTCATTTAGAGTTTATAACCACTCTGTTGCATGTGGTATTCTTGTTTCTGAGCAGATGAACACATTTTACTTTTAATCCGATTGATCAAACCGAGTGTTTCTCTTCAGTGCGTTCAGTTTATTGTGCGTTGACGTGTTCTGACTATCCTCTTCTGTTCTCCTGCAGCCTTCTCGTTGGAGGGATCAGGCCTGAGCTTTGCCGACCTTTTCCGTCTTGTGGCCTTTTGCTGCATCAGCAGGTGAGTTCATCAGTGGAAGTTACCGCACTGATCCCTGTGGACGCTGTCAAAAGCTGTAATACAAACACCGTAGACATATGATCAATGAATAATCACCCCTGTCATGACGTGCAGACTCACACACAGGGAGAAGTTGGTTATCATGACATACACGGGGATGGATGAATTGGACCGTGTTGCAACTAAACTAAGATCATATGACTATTGTTAAATTGAGCCGAATAAGAGGATGTATGTGGTACCTTTTTTGTTTTTGTCAGAATAAATAAAATAATAATACATGAATAAATAACAGGATAAAAATAGCATCTACCTATTTATAATCTGTTTGATCGGTTTATTTCACGCTTGTGCACTTTATGTACAGTATTGTTTCAATTTACAATAACAGAAATAACATAACATCCATATATTATATACATGTCATTACATGTACATAAACATATACAATAAATTACTATTAATATACACCCCAGTAGCCCAAAACAGAGTGAGAGGAAGTGAAACTTATTTACTCCCACCCTCAGTTTCACTACCTAAACTTCTATGGTTGCAATAATACCAGTAAAATGAGTTGTAAACATATATTTGTACACCAAAACTATCTTTAATATATACATACAGAACACACATGTACCCAATAGAGAGAAAAAATACTAAAAAAACACAACAGATTATAGACACCAAAACAACATAATGGAAATAATATAAATTAGATATTCATTTATATATTTCTATAATTATATACATATCATTATGTGGACTTAAATATACATAAATATATACAATAATTTTCTATTAATACAAACGCCTAGTAGCCTGAAAGGGTATGAGAAGAAGTAAAACTTATTTACTCCCACCCCCAGAATCTTTAATCCTTTATTCATATAGAGCTCTTCATAATTATTTTATATTACATTGAATTTCAGAGACAATTACAATAATTTTTGTTTTAAGGAATTATACCATCTATATGTGCCAAGTAGAAGCTAATGTGACCCAAATTTACAGACGTGAACC
>JAPTGZ010340378.1:0-11572 GCA_029814645.1 Fowleria isostigma | reverse complement strand
AGGCTCCATGCGACCCCCGTGACCCTAGTGAGGATAAAGCAGGTTCAGAAAATGAATGAATGAATGAATGAATGAATAAACTAGGCAAGAGACAATAAAATGAGAAGTAACAATTTTGTTAAATGAATGTATTTATTGTGTTTTTCTGTTTCTATTTCTCATAATTTATTTTGTACTCAGTATTTGATAACTTATTTAATGTATTTTTCAAAAAATAAAAATTCAGGTACCCCTCGGGGTACACATACTCCAGTTTGAGAAAGACTGTGATAGTGAGTTCAACAGAATACAGGCAAGTTCAGTAATTCAAATTAATTCATTCTCGAAAAGGAGTGGAAAGAAGAAAGCTTATTTAATTCCACCCCCATTTCTCATCAATAATTTAACATAATGACGTTTCAGTACTCTCTCTTGTCTGTAAACTTCAAAACAGGACAATGAACAAATAGGCCTATAGAGATGATAATAAACTCATTCAACAGTATTTACATTATAGAACAAAAATATGTGTGGAAAAATAGGAACACTGTGCATTCATGATGGTCTTGACCACATGTAACAGTTAACTGTTAACTTATAACCACAGGGCAGCTGTGATGCAGTTGGTAAAGTGGGTTGTCCAGTGATCAAAGGGTTGGGGGTTCAAATCCCACCTCCAACTGTCCACATGCCAAAGTGTCCTTGGGCACGACACTGAACCCTAAATTGCCCCCATTGAGTAGTGAGGTAGTGTCTTACATAGTGGTTTGGGATGTAAGGATACACTCACCCCATGATTCAATTCAAATCCCAATTTTGGGTCCATGATTCAAATCATTAATGCACAGAAACGCACCATGTAAGTACAGACCATTTACCATTTATAACAAATAAATTACATCTCCTGTGTCATGATAGGTAGCCTATTGTGCTGCCAGTACAAAGCTGTAGAAATGATCACATTTTCTGCAGGGTTCCTCATCTACCTTCAGGGAAACATCTCTGCATAATATGAACGCTGTCCTCAGTCCAACCAGGCTGAGTTTAGACCAGTTTCTTCTTGTTTGATCATAATCATTACTTTGCTGTTGGCAGTGCTTTTGCAGACTGTTGTGGTGTGTGTACAAGCCTAGGCCTTTCTAAGCCGTGTCATGGGTTTGAGCAGTGTTCACTACAAACTGAGATGTGCATGAGATTTAAAGCAGCCACAGCTGAAGTATGATCTGCTGTGGCTCTGTGTGAATATTTTGTGCTTAAAGGACTGGCGATGCTGCCTCCCAAAGGAAGGAAGTTGGGCTAGACACCGTAAAGAAAGCGTTGATATGTCACCATAAACATCCTCCCTCATGTGCACGGTCTCTGTTTATTCCCCACATAATTTGGCATTGTCTCTTGTCACATTTCTTCTGCTTTATTGTCAGTTCCTTTTTTTTGTTTTGTGTTGAAACATGCTGTAGATTAACAAAATCAAATGAGCACCACAATTATTTCCAGCACTGTGCTATGAATAGAACTGTGCCTGTGCCTCAGCTCATAGGCCTTCCCTCCTGTGACGTGCTCCCCCGTTGACGTTGTAACTTTTTAAAATACCATTTTAACTTTATGTTTTGTAGATGTACTTTCAAATGAACTCTATGACCCTTTTGATACTCTATGTAAAGTTTCAGTACAAAATTCAATCTGTAATTGTATGTTTTTTGCATTGTATTTGAATGTTAGTCTTCTTATTCTGGACCCCAGGAAGATATCAGCCACCACAGTGGGAATGGGATCCTATTAAACAAATAAACAAGTGGTTCCAGGCACAACAGACCCCGCCCCTCACAAGTATTGTAGCTTATTTCGGTATCGATCCAGCTGATGTCATCATGTCTATGCATGTGGTGATGTCACCATATCAGTTGTCTCTATATATGTGCAAAGTTTGACTTAACTTGAAACAAAATCTGTTTTTTATAAACATTTGAAATTTTGTCCATTATAAGTAAATGGTAGAAAAATAGATTTCAAAAATCCATTAAAAATTGGAACTTTGACTCACTTTTTCCAAAATGTAACCACATTTATTATGGGTCACTAGCAATCTACAAACCCAGTTTAGTATGAATTGCACCAATAGTTTTGCTGCTACAGACATGAAATTTTGCCCATTATAAGTAAATGAGAAAAAATGTTTTTAAAAAATGTATAGCAAATTTTAACTTGGATCTACTTTTCTCAAAATGTATTGACATCAACACTGGGTCACAGGCAATCTATAAACCCAATCTAGTATATTCATTCATTCATTTTCTGAACCCGCTTTATCCTCACTAAAGGTCATGGGGGTCGCATGGAGCTTATCTCAGCTACTTAAGGGCGAAGGCGGGGTACACCCTGGACATTTAGAGACAAACAATCACTCTCACATTCACACCTATGGACAATTTAGATTAAACAATTAACCTATCAGTGCATGTCTTTGGATGGTGGGAGGAAACCTGAGTACCCTGAGAAAACCCACGCAGAGAACATGCAAATTCCACACAGAAAGGTCACACCAGTCATGGTGCTGGAATCAAACCCAGGACCTTCTTGCTGCTACAGACATTAAAATTTTGTCCATTGTAAGTAAATGGGGAAAAAACAGTTTTTAAAAATTCATAAAACATTTGAACTTTGACCCACTTTTCCCAAAATGTGATCAGATCTTTTTTGGGTCACTGGCAATCTATGAACCCAATTTAGTATGAATTCAACCAATAGTTTTCTTGCTAGAGTGTTAACAAATAAAGAAAGAAAGAATCTGATCCAAAAACAATACCCCTTTCCTCTCCTTTCGGGGGCGGGGTAATAAACTTGCCCTCCCATCCATATGAGTCACTACAGTGTAGTCTGGTACTGGGCCCATACTGAGCGTGTCTCATAGTAACAGACTGTGCATGTTGTATCAGCGGGGGTCTGAGAAGGACCAGGCATGTTTTGACGTTAGACTTTAAATAGATTAGTTTGCGTATTTCACTTTTCTCCCTGGTTTCTGCTGCTGTCTGTCAGTTAGCTCTGCAGGCTCAGGCTTGTGTGGGCTATTTTGGGTCATCCTGTTGTTGTCATAAAAGTGAAAGGCCCGTGCTTACAAGATAAGTGAGACTGTTACTTTTATCAGTGATGAATTATCTTTTAACTGTTGTGGATGTAATGCAGGTACTTCAGTGTTTCCCCTCTCCCTTCAGTACAGCTGTGGTCATTTGGAGAGCAGTTCTTGCTGTTTGCAACTTAGTCTGAAGCTTAGATTATCATGTTAAAATATTATTATATATAATTACTTTGTAAAAAGTAGCTGTAAAACATCTGGATTACACTTAGTTTATGTCTAGTTATAGAGCTAAATTACAATGTTTGGATATGTTTGTGGTAGTGGTAATTTACTTGCTGTAGAAATACTGTAGTCAGCTTCAGGTTTTTTTTTTGTTGTTGTTTTTGTTTTTAAATCTGTAACCTTTTATGCAATAATGTGCAGAAGTGCAGGAAGATTAATCATAAAGACCCAGCACTACTTTTGTGTCAGTTCTCAAATGAAATTTTGCTTGTATTTGACCTATTTTAACCCATAAAGACCCAAACATCCACCATCTACCAAAATCATCTACTGATATAACCTGTTAATCCCTGTTTATCCACTAATACATGAATATAATTGCTGTAAAATACAGTTATTTATTTTTTCATGGTCATTAAATATGACCCATTTGGGCGTTCAGAGGCTCTGTAGTTACCATGGAAACATGTCATCTTCTACAACATTGATTCACCAGTAAAACCCATGGAGTTGAATCAATGACAGTGGATGGACACACTGGGTTTATGTTCAATTAATGATAGATTTGCTGAAAAAGTCCCTTTTTCTTCAGTTATCTCTATTTTCGATATAATGACCCTTGATTTTACTCTAAAATTTCATGAACATCTACATGATTAGTAAATTAAATGTTAGAAATACCCAATTTTCACTGAAAAAACACAATACAGAAGATAATATTACAATAAATGGCAATAAACCAATTAAGGATGGTTAAATATAGAGAAAATTGTTTTTGGGAAGTGCCATAAATGCCACAGTAGGTCTTTAAGGGTTAAAACAACGCAGACAAGACAAGGAGTAGACAAGGTAATAAAAGGAAATTATGCCAAAATTTGCCAGCCAATGATTGAAACTAAACTTAACTAAAGCAACAAAAGGTGAAGCACTTCAATTACAAGTCAAGATAAAAACTTATAGCCTATAAATTAAGTTATTTTTGAATCATACTCATGGCCATGGAATTAATTCGTTCTGAGCCTGGCTTCACATTCAGCTGTGGCGTCATTGAGGTTTTAACTGATCAAATTGTTAAACACTGATCTCTGAATGTTGCCTTTGCTTGTAAAAGTGTTTTATGCTCAAAGTGCACTTAAACTGTTAAAATGAGGAGTTATTGCCCTGACTAATGTTTAACACCATAGTTCTACTTCAAACTGATCCATCCAGTCTCTCTTCTGCAGAATATGCGTTGTGTTTAGTTCCAACTTAAAGCCACAAAGTCGTGAGTCTAACGCAGTTTTGGGCAAATGTACTCTCAGTTATGACGTAGAATGCGGGCTGTGGCGCAGGTGGTAGAGCGGGTCGTCCAATGATCAAAGGGTCGGCAGTTCGAATCCCGCCTCCAGCCCACTGGTGTATGAATGGGTGAATGTAAAGTGCTTTGAGTACCATTAATGTGTAGAAAAGCGCTATATAAGTACAGACCATTTACAATATTTGAAGTGTCTTACAGTCTGGAAAAAGGAAGTATAAGATGAGTAGATCCAGATTTAAATGGAAGCAGACTCTTCCACAATTAAATAGTCTCTGTTTATCAAATCCAAATGTATGTGATGACGTAAATTAAAATGAGTGTCATAATAGAGAAGCCTTGTTTATCCAAATCTATAAATAAATACAATTTTAGTTTTGGGGTTTTTTTATGAAAAGGGCTAAATCGCTCGTGTCCATCTTCACAAGCAAACAGTAGGCTTGTTCAATTTGAGCCAGATGTGCGTCTGACTGTTCCGTAATTGAACAACTGATTGGCTCAGAGCTTAGACAGAAACATGACAAACTGTGCAAAGTCCACACCGGTTCTGTCAGCGTTTATTTCTATTACACATAAATTCCGTGTGTTTAACAAAACTGTTTGCAAGCAGAAAAGGAGAAAATCTGTGTTAGAGGAGATGAGGTAACTCATATAAATATTTTGGAAAAACTTTGGTAACTAATTTTGCCTGGAGATTGAATTTGAATTTCTCTGGGATGTCAGAATCAGAATAGCCTTTATTGTCATTGCACCAGAGCGGAGCAACAAAATGCGAATGTGTTTGGACGATACTTCCCGTTACACAACTCTTCACAAACTGAGTAAATCAACAGGGAGCTTCAGAGTAAAAACGCAAGAATGAATAGATAAAAAAGCAAGATTTTCCAGGCATAGTCTATGTCAAGAATGTTAAACATAAGGCCCGTGGGCCAAAATCAACCCGCCAAAGGGCCAATCTGGCCTGTGGAATACATTTGTGAAATGGAAAAATTACACTGAAGATCTACATCCAACTTTTGTGTCAGTTCCTAAATGAAATTTTGCTTGTATTTGACCTATTTTAACCCATAAAGACCCAAACACCCACCATCTACCAAAATCATCTACTGATATAACCTGTTAATCCCTGTTTATCCACTAATACATGTAAATAATTAGTGTAAAATACAGTTATTTATTTTTTCATGGTCATTAGATATGACCCATTTAGGCGTTCAGAGGCTTTGTAGTTACTGTGGAAACACTGTCATCTTCTACAACATTAATTCACCAGTGAAACCCATGGAGTTGGTGTGTCTATGATCAGTTAATGATAGATTTGCTGAAAAAGTCACTTTTTCTTCAGTTTTCTCTATTTTTGATATAATAACCCTTGATTTTACTCTAAAAATTCATGAACATCTACATGATTAGTAAATTAAATGTATATTGGATAAACACAGAAGACTCAATTTGCAGACAAGTCACTAATGATTAAACAACAAGCATTAGCCCACTACCTAGACTTGTTATGTCTAGAAACTGCAAGTTAAAGTCTTCAACCAGCTCCGGTTATAGTCTATCACACTAGCTTGTATGTATTAGATCCAATCAAAGATAGGTAACGTTAGTCTGGTGATCTGATAAACGTAGATGGATGGAAATGTTATGATTATGATGATAGTGTCTAACTAGCTAACATGTAGGCCAGGGGTCACCAACTCTGGGCCTCGAGGGCTACTATCCTGCATGTTTTAGATGTTTCCCTCTTCCAACACACCTGATTCAAATGATAAGCCTATCATCAAGCTCAGCAGAAGACTGATAATGACCATCAGGTGTGTTGGAAGAGGGAAACATCTAAAACATGTAGGAAAGTAGCCCTCGAGGACCAGGATTGGTGACCCCTGATGTAGGCTATCTTAAGCTAGGTTTCCATTATGTTCCCGGTGGACACAGCAGCCCTGTTTGCCCAAAATGTAGTGCGCTGTGGGATTTTTTTCCCTCCATATTCAAGTTTTGTTACATAAACAGTAAGTACACTACATTTCAGCCAAATTAAGCTGCCTGGCATCCAAAGCCTCATCCATGTGTTTTCCTCTATTACACTACATAGTACGTGGTCATGCCTCAATGCTAACATGCTCAAGACCCAATGAAATTGACTGCCAAATTGTTGGGAGTTCTTTGAAGAAATCAATTTGGATCGATTTAATCTATTCATTGTTGCAGCACTATCCACCTTATTCAGAAAATGACATGTTTTTTTTTTTAATTGTAAATAGTTGCTCTTCTTATTGTTATTACTATTATTTATGTTTTTTTTTTTTCTTTTTTACATTATTAGTATTTTATTTTTTGTTTGTTTTTTTAAATTTCTTGAGTTGTATAAAAGTGTTGTACAATCTTGCTGCTTACACGCATCTAAAAATTGCCCCTGGGGTCAAATAATTTTTTTTCTTAATGGAACTGAATCTAAAAATTATAACAATTACTAAATACTTTTTTACACTTGGCCATCAATGCAGGGTATTGTCGTCAGTTCATCATCTGTATGTGCAAAAACTTTGGCGTGGACTCAAGGACGAGAGTTTTCAAGTGCAGGCACATTATGTTTTTAATTGGAATGCACATGTGCAAATAATAAATTGAGGCATAATATGAATAATACTATGTTCTGGTTATTCATTATTTATGAAAGGACAGTTTGTAAATGTAATATGTACAATGTAAATTTATTGTATATTTTTATCTTTAAATTTATTAATATTTATTGTCTCTCTTTCTTGTTAAACTTTTTATGTATCTCTGTACACATGTGTGACGTGTATATGAACAGTATTGATGATTGTGCATGTATGTGAATTGCCACTGTACATGAAGCGCGTAAGCTCGAAATGAAATAAACTAAACTAAAACTAAACTAAATGTAAATATTTTCATAATTTATTTTTTTGCAACAAAACAAAGATAAAAATGATAAACTATTTTGATATTAATGGGCTGAATGTGGCCTCTGAACTAAAATAACTTTGACACCCCTAGTCTATGTGATCTGTAAGCTCCACATGGTCTGTCTGACTTTAATTTAACCTTCATTTTAAGATTGCAATGGAGTTTGTTGCAGCATAAGTTAAAGTTAAACTATGATTTATTCAGATTTTAAAATGAATCTCTTGTTGCAGCCCAGTCTTAACACACTACGTCAGGAGTCATCTGGAGAAATGGTGCCAAAGGAAATGGCCTCTAAGCATATTCTCTTTTTAATTTTAGATTTAGTTTAATTTAGATGCAGACATTGGTTCAAATGTTGTGTAAGATTCCCAGTGCACTGTCTTTAATCTACATACCTGCCATTTCTCTAAACAAAACATCACCTCAGGACAAGAACTAAGAGCCGAGCTGTAAAGCAGGTTCTTAAAGAGACTATAAAAAAAAAAGGGAGGGTAAGGAGTGTAAGTGGTTTTGTCCCAGACAAAAGGTTTTTTTTTTTTTTTTTTTTTGCTGATAATAATGAAACACAATGGCTGTATCGTGTTGAGTGTCACATTCCCACCACAAGGAACCCTCTCCTCCAACATGACATTTCATCACGTAGAGGATCTGACATGGTTCAGTGCAGGTCGGTTTTGTTCCCACTGAAAACATGTTTATATCTGAGCCAAATAGAAAATGGCAAAAATGAGAAAAAAAAAAAACAACACACACTCCCTGAAGCTTTTTGCTTTCTGATGCTTTAGAATCAGTTTAATATCCGTTCTACTTCCAGTATTTACAGTTATGCTCATAGGTTTACATACCGGAGCAGAATTTGTGATTTATTTATTTATTTTTTTGGCTCTTTTTCTGAGAATATGAATGATAATACAAAAACTTTTCTTTGAACAAGGCCTATGATGAAAGTTACCCCATTCCTAATGTGAAATACAGAGGTGGATCATTGATGTTTTGGGGATGTGTGAGCTCCAAAAGCACAGAGAACTTGGTCAAAACTGATGGTAAAATGAATGCAGCATGTTATCAGAAAATACTGGAGGAAAACCTGCACTCATCAACCCAGAAGTTGTGCATGGGAGGGTCTTGGATGTTCCAAAATGACAATGACCCAAAACACAAGACTGAGTCGACCTGTCATTGGCTACAGCAGAAAAAAAAGTGAAGGTTCCGGAGTGTCCATCTCAGTCTCCTGACCTCAGTATCATTGATCCACTTTGGGGAGGTCTCAAATATGCAGTTCATACAAGAAAACCCAAGAATTTAAAGGAACTGAAGGTGTTGTAGCAGAAGAATGGGCAGCTTTACCATCTGAGAAAATAAACTACATCATCCACAACGACCACAAAAGACTTGAAGTGTGCAAAAGAAGTGAAAGTAAAAATGCCAAATGCACAATAGAAAACTGGTAATAAAAACAAAGAAATGTTGCAAAAACTGTCAAAGATTGAAAAAAGTTCTTATGCTCTTATGAAGCGTTTTTTGAGACGTTTCGATATAGAAGTATCAGGCAAAAGTGTCATGGAAAAACATTTTGTGCATCTTCACTAGTCACAGACATGATTAGTCTGGTGAAATGAGAGGTTCAATACCATAACATTTTCTGGGAGAGGTTTGGAAATTCTGGATCCACAACTGGTTGGTGAATCCTGTACAATTCTCTCCCAGAAATCCATTCTGCGTGGCCGCTGCCAAGGACTTTGCCGTGGGACGATCAGGCACGTTGACAGAGTGCTGTGAGTTAAGCACGGACGCCCCGAGAACTACGACATATTACAGACGGGTAGACGGGATTTCACCAGACTTGTGCATCAGAAGCCGAACACTTCAGTGGAAAGACCTACAACTAGCAATTATACTTTGTCAAAAATATCGTTTTTATTTTGCAAAACTATAATGGAAACCCAGCAAACGACCCAAAACACAAGGCCAAGTCGACCGGTCATTGACTACAACAGAATAAAGTGAAGGTTCTGGAGTGGTCATCTCAGTCTCCTGACCTCAATATCACTGAGCGATTTTGGGGAGGTCTCAAACATGCAGTTCATACAAGAAAACCCAAAATATTAAAGGAACTGAAGGTGTTTTACTAAGAAGAGTTGACAGCTTTATCATCTGAGTGAATAAAATGCCTCATCCACAACTACCACAAAACACTTAAAGCTGTCGTTGATGTTAAAGGGGGCGGGGCCAGTATAGAGGATTAAGAACAAGGGTATGTAAACTTTTGATCAGGGTCATTTGGAAATTTTCTGTTGTCGGTATGAGTTAAAAAGAGGAAACACATTTTTTAAATGATAAATGGCTTAACCCCCAACTGTGAATGAAAGAAAAGGTTTAATATTATCATTAATATTCTCTGAAAAATGATTAAAAAAAACTTCAAATTCTGCTACAGTATGTAAACTTATAAACACGACTGTATGTAGCAGAAAGTATTTGTGACTTTCTTTTCCATGGTAAGTTGGCGTTGAACCAGTTAATGCTAGGAAATGATAATAACATATTAGCCTCAGTAAACACGTGCAATCATATATTGTTTTTGAAAGGTTATATGTCTGTCATTTTAATAACAGGTAATTACCACTCAGTCAGCTCATGAGCCAACTGTAAGTATTAAAGCATCTCTGACGTGGATGAAAGGCATTCAAGGAAACCATTATCTGTGTCTGTCACTTTCCTCCTCGTCTATTTTTACACAAAAGGATTTTGAAAATGTTCTTGAGATCTGCTGTGTCACGTTTGATTGACGCTTTCTGAAAATGTGCTGATGTGCAAACGAAAAACTAGACATTGTAAAACTGGGATTGACAGTCCTGTTTTCAGCTCCACTCAGCCTAAAAGTGGTTAATCTGATTTAGTTTATTTGAGATCTGCAAGAAAACAAATCATCTGTTAATACTGTTTTCATAGATATGCATGTAGTTTCATAGATTTACATGCTGTTTTCATAGTTTTGCATACTGTTTTCATAGATTTACATGCTGTTTTCATAGATTTATATGCTGTTTTCAAAGATATACTTGTAGGTTCATAGATTTACATGCTGTTTTCAAAGATATACTTGTAGTTTCATAGATACACATGTAGTTTCATTGATATACATGCTTTTTTCATAGATTTACATGCTGTTTTCATAGATATACTTGTAGTTTCATAGATTTACATACTGTTTTCATAGATATACATGTAGTTTCATAGATATACATGCTGTTTTCATAGATTTACATGCTGTTTTCATAGATATACATGCTGTTTTCATAGATATAATTCTGTTTTCACAGATATACATGCTGTTTTCATAGATATACATGTAGTTTCATAGATTTACATGCTGTTTTCATAGATATATGCTGTTTTCATAAATATACATACTGTTTTCATTGATATACATGTAGTTTCATTGATATACATGCATTCATAGATATACATACTGTTTTTATGGGTAATACATCCTGTTAATATTGTTAATATTATAGATATACGTACTGTCACTGTTAATACATACTGCAAATTGCATTAATTAATATTTTGTCCATCTTTATTTTTTATTCTACTTAGCTCTTTTTTATGGCACTTTGTAATATTGTAAAATTTAGATTCTATTTTCTTTCAGAGAAACTGGGGGCGGTAGTAAATATGTTTTAGTTTTTCTCACTCCCTTTTGGGTTACTAGGGGTGTATATTATAGTGCATTATTGTATGTTTATGTATGTTTGTGTACACACAATGATATGTATTTAATACATATCGTGGATGTTATTTCTGTTATAAATTCAAACAACACTGTACATAGAGTGCACAAGCTCAAAATAAACAAATCAATCAATTTTAGTTTGTTTACTTATTTATTTTTTGTAATTTTACATTCCCTCAGTTCTTATTTCCTGTAGTATTGGTGTTTTGTTGATTTTGTTGCACTGACTGGAGTAGCTTTCCTAATTCCATTGTACATACAATGACAATAAATTCTATTCTATTCTATTCTATTCTATTCTATTCTATTCTATTCTATTCTATTCTATTCTATT
>JAPTGZ010340342.1:0-11576 GCA_029814645.1 Fowleria isostigma | reverse complement strand
ACACACACACACATATATATACATATATGTGTGTGTGTGTGTGTGTGTGTGTGTCTGTGTGTGTGTATATGTATATACATATGTGTGTATACATATATATATGTATGTATGTACACTGGAGATCAAAATGAGAGAACTATATATAAACAATTTTTTCTGAAATAATGTCATCTTTACTGCTCAACAGTTGAAGGACTTTTTGATGTGGCTATATTATGCTATTAGAACACTTTTTTTTGTACAAAATAACTAAGGCGTTTCAACCAAAAAAAACCCATTATTTTGCAGAAAACACACTGATCAAAATTGGAGGACAACAATGACTATAGCATGGAAAGATGAAGATTAACACCAATAACTGGAGGCATCTGAAAGTGTTCTAATTTTGATCAGTGTGTTTTCTGCAAAATAATGTTTTTTGTTAAAATGCCTTAGTTATTTTTTGAAAAAGTGTTCTAGTAGCATGGTATAGGCACAACAAAAAGTTCAACTGTTGAGCAATGAAGATGACATTATTTCAGAATATTAATTTTGATCTCCAGTGTGTGTGTGTGTGTGTGTGTGTGTGTGTGTGCGTGTGTGTGTATGTATATATATATGGATGTTAAGAAGGACATGTCACATAAAAAACAGTTCATGTGTTGTACACTTCAGAAATTATCACCTCTGTTTTGTGAAGATATTTTGGGAGTTTTTCCTTGATAGCAGATTTAAGTGTGTCTATAATGTTTTTTCTATTCTCTTGCAGTTTCGTCTCAGGACTTATTCACCGTGTGAAGATTGAGGCCTTCGAGAGGATGCTTTGGAGAGTGTGCAAGGGTTACACTATCCTCAGTTATGCTGAGGTTGACGAGTATCTGGAAGACCCTGACACCGTAGGTTTCTCACTTGTAATAGTGTTTGGACTAAGGCGTTTAGTTTCTAATCTCTGCATTACACAGTAAGACAAAAAAAACAAAAACAAAAATAGCAACAGTTCAGCAGTAGGAAATATTGACGCTTTGCATAACGTAGTTCTGCTCTTAGTTTGGTTTGTGACATGGACCTTATTTCCTATGTTGACTTCTTGTGAGGATGCAGTAAAAGCATTTTTTTGCAATTATAAATATTGAATAACTTTAGATTTGGTGAGTTTAAACAGAATCATTTCTTCAACACAACCTTTTCCTCATCCAAATACAGCTTCTGCAGAGAGAATGTGTGCTATTTTTATCATTATATAAGAACAACTTTTACAGGGTTAATCACGAACATATTAAGTTTTATAAACGGTTATAAACCAAAAAATTTAACAGTTTCTCAAAATCCTACTCAAGACCTAAATGCTTCTTTTTATTATCAGCAAAGCATCTAAGTCTTGTCAGTGCTAAATAACACTTCCTCTTCCTTTCCTTTGACAGGGTGAACCGACAAAAAGTGTTGTGTTTTTGATCTCTTACTGGGGAGACCAAATTGGCCAGAAAGTGAAGAAAATTTGTGACTGGTAAGGGAGATAACTTTGATCATCTGCTTGTTCTCTCAGTTGCACTGAATGGCTTGAAAAAAAAAAATCCCTCATGTCTATTTGCTCCCCTGTAGCTACCACTGTCACTTGTATCCATATCCCAGTAGCAACGAGGAGAGGAATGATGTGGTGGAAGGACTGAGGACCCGCATCCAGGATCTGCACACTGTATGACATACATTTTTTAAGTCATTGCATTTAATAGGTGATGTAAAAAGTAGTTAAGTCAGTTTATAATCCACTAAAGAGTTACTTTTAAACCTATTTGTCCCTTTCTCTGTTAAAATACAAGCAAGAGAGGTTAAAATATGAGATCTGTGGGTGATCTGTATCTAAAGTAACCTTAATCTCTATAGCCATTTTCAATTTAAAATCAAAAATATATACAAAAAATGTGCAAAGTGATATAAGATTTAAAAAAAAAAAAAAGTACAATTAAAATAAAACAAAAAAATGCAATTAAAATAACAAAGCCACTCAGTCAACTAAAGGCTTGTTTAAATAAGAAATACAACATTTTTTACTTCAAACTTAAAGTCTTCTTTTCACTGAATTATTTCTCTATGGTCAAAGAACAAACTAAACTTGATTACTTTTCTGAAGGATTAGCTTGAGCTTTTTACCAGTGACAGTGTAAGTGCAGTCTGTGGTGTTGTATCGTGCATCAGTGCACACTGGAGCTCAAACCTGCGATGAGTAGACGGCAGCATGGCAGTCAGTCCCTGAAGCACATGATCAACACGAGGCCTTGGCTCAGTGTATTGTTTCAGCTCCCCTTATCACACACACTTGCAACAAATACAAGCTTTTCCACAATTTTCTTTTTTATTTATTTCAAAGTTTGTCTGCATTCAAGTATAGTTTTAATCTAAGACTTCAATATCTTTGGCTGTGTCCAGGTTCTTCACAGGACAGAGGACTATCTGAAACAGGTCCTGATCAAGGCTTCAGAATCCGTCTACACTTGGGTCGTCCAGGTCAAAAAGATGAAGGCCATCTATTATATTCTGAACCAGTGTAGTTTTGATGTTACCAACAAATGTCTGATCGCTGAGGTTTGGTGTCCCATCAATGACCTACCAGCCCTGCGGAGAGCCCTGGAAGAAGGATCGGTAAGATAAGGCTGCTCTACTTTTGACTTTCACAGTTTCTTTGTTCGTTTAACCAGGGCGGTTATTTCTTTGACAGGGGTTTCATTAAAGGCACAAAAGCAAGTACTTGATGAGAGATTACTTTGCTTAAAAAAAGCAAGTACTTTAAGAAAGATTGTTGTTTTTGGTTTTTTTTTTTAAAGTTCTATGTAGCTTGATGTGCAGTCTATTGAGCTATTGTATCCACTTAGAAAGGCTGTGTGTAGTAGTTTGTTAAAGGTACTTAATATCGTGCTCTTTTGTTGTGACTTTGATATTTCAGAGAAAAAGTGGATCAACAGTGCCTTCCTTTGTCAATCGTATCCCCACCAATGACACTCCTCCCACGCTAATAAGGACCAACAAATTTACCTCTGGCTTCCAGAACATAGTGGACGCCTATGGAGTGTGCAGTTATAGAGAGGTTAATCCTTGTAAGTGGGTTCCTTTGACTCCTTGAATCTTGCAAACATTTCTCATCAGATAATGATCTAGAAATAAAATGTGCTCAAATCAAATCAAATTGCAGTCAGAACTTCATTAACCCTTTAATTACTTGCTTGATCATATGGTTTGGCACATTTTGAGTCACTATATTTCAATAAGTGGAGTATCTAAATTATCTGAGCTAATTGAGCCAAGGAAAGATGAAAATCATGAAAGACATTTGAACTGTTTGGTGAAAATATGAAAGATATGAATACTTTTTTGGCATATCATAAGAGGCCTTCCCAAACATGATTATATTATTGATACCACAAAAAAATTTAAATTACATATGTAATAATTTTTTCAACAACATGCTCAACCAAATGGTTGATTTATTGCTTTATTGTAAGAGTAGAAAATTAAGCCAATATAAAATAGATGATTTGTTATAAAATCAAAGCCTCTGTTTATCTGTTGCTGCAAATATTAAACATTTAACAGTAGTACATCATGAATGTTTTGAAAGAATTAACTTGGTAATTTTTGACATTTTCTGAGTAAGTATGAGGGGAAAAAAAACCTTGAAATGACTCATCCAAGAGAATAATAAATGCAAACATTTTTTTTTGATCAGGTGTTTCTTGGTGAAGTAGTTAAAGGGTTAATTAGATTTTGACATTTTGAAAGCTCTTTTATCAATCTGTCAAAAAAAAAAAATTCTGCTGCATGCTCAGAATAATGCTTTTGTAGCCATGACACACATCATTTGACTTTAAAGTGGTATATGGTTTGTGCTACAATACATTAATGTAGTCCTACTTTTTCATCCATTTTCTCTTTCTTAGCTCCTTTCACATTCATCACTTTTCCATTCCTGTTCGCTGTGATGTTCGGCGACTTGGGTCATGGTGCTATCATGACTCTGTTTGCCTTCTGGATGGTGGTGTATGAGAACAACCGGAAACTTAAAAATACCAGAAATGAAGTGAGTGAGCAGTCCAAAACACCCTTTTTTAATGTCATACTGCTATAAGCTAATATAGCATACAATATGTGTAAAGTGTAACTAAATTAGCTGATGTGTCCTTGCAGATCTGGAATACATTCTTTGAAGGTCGATACATCATCCTGATGATGGGTCTGTTCTCCATCTATACTGGTCTGATATACAATGACTGTTTCTCAAAGTCCCTTAACCTCTTTGGTTCTGGATGGAGTGTGAGAGCCATGTTTGAAGCCAAGATCTGGACGTAAGTGCTTCATGACAACAGACATTGTAACATCTCTAGTATTGTACATTTATGGACCTACATATTAAGTGTCTTCATAGATATGAAAAAAGTATCATGTTTTAGAGATGTTTACATTTATAATACTGAGTAGTGATATCATTTGTACCAAACAGGATGGATGACTTGCGTGGAAATCGTTTTCTTACTCTTGATCCAAATATTACGGGAGTTTTCAATGGTCCCTATCCTCTGGGAATTGACCCTGTGAGTACATAACATTCAGGACTAATCAGAGTATGTCATGGTTTCTCATGAGACCTCATGCAAATGTATTGTCTGTTTATTTAGCTGTCATCATGCTAATAGCAGTGAAATCACTCCTGTTACAGTATACCAGCAGTAAATGTGCACAAACACTGTTTAACACAGTATGACATTTTTCCATTTTAAAGGTGTGGAACTTGGCATCCAACCGCCTTACATTTCTAAACTCCTATAAGATGAAGATGTCAGTGATATTGGGCATCATACATATGAGCTTTGGAGTCGTTCTCAGCACTTTTAATTACTTGTAAGTATCGCTTTAATGCAAGTTCTTCTTTTCCCTTAAAGACAAAAAATGTGTATCTAATGTTATTTTTCGCTTTTTTTTGCTTGTCAACACACACAGGCACTTTAGGAAGAAGTACAACCTGTACTTGGTGTTCCTCCCTGAATTATTGTTCCTGCTGTGCCTGTTTGGATACCTGGTGTTCATGATCCTCTACAAGTGGCTGGTGTTCTCTGCCCCAGAATCCAAGATGGCACCAAGCATCCTCATTCATTTCATTAACATGTTCCTCATGCAAGGTGATGAAGTGAAACCCTTATACCCACACCAGGTAAAGAGCTCATATAGTGTCCCATTTGTCTGAAGTGAAACCGCTTCCCTGTTTTTTCTGTATAGATTAAGTGTAATTCCACTTTAAGAGAAACTGCTGATGCCACAGATGATGCATTTCATTTGGTAATCTTTTTCCTCCTCTAGAATGGCCTGCAGATATTTCTAGTTGTTGTTGCTGTGCTCTCAGTACCTGTCTTACTCCTGGGGAAACCTCTCTACCTTTACTGGCTTCATAATGGCAGTCATCATCTAGGAATGTACAGGGTGAGTGTTCAGGTCTTAGATATGTCTGAATTTGTGTGAATTTTGCATAAATGCAAACAAGTGCACTTGTATGTTTCTAGGGATATGAGCGTGTGAGGCGTAATAGTGAAGAGGAGCTCTACCTGCTGAGGACTCATGACATGGAGGAGGGCAGTAGTCACAGTGATCTCTCCACCAGCGGAGAACACCAGGCAGAAGAGGTCACTACTGCAAAACTACCCCATCAGTTTTCATGGTTCATGGGCCTGCGCAGTATACTGAACCTTTTTGTTTTTCTTGTTATAGTTTAACTTGGCAGATGAGCTCCTGCATCAAGCCATTCATACAATAGAGTACTGCCTGGGATGCATCTCCAATACTGCCTCTTACCTACGACTGTGGGCGCTAAGTCTGGCACATGCTCGTGAGTATCACAGTCAATAAAACAATACAATTCATGCCAACCATTAAAGTACCGTACTTTGCACTTCCTTCCACGATGAATGCAAAAAAGAACTGTTATACAATACATCAGAATGGCCCTATTCAGTAAACACAAGTGTACCTCTATAATAAAAGTGCCAATTCCCATTCAGTTCCTCCTGATGTATGTAGCTGTTTTTGTCTAGCACATGGTGGGGAAGACAACAATTCCTGCAGTTTGTCAATGTTGCTGTGTTTCCATGAATGTATCCATTTACAAGTGTCACATTAGAAATTGTTGGTACTCATTTGAGGTCATTGTTTTGCATAATGTAACACGGTACAGCCTTCTGATAAGATAAACATTTTACTTCATCCCCTGGCTCCTCCTGGATATTCCCATGAAGAGCTAGTATCACAGCCATTTTAATGATGATGCTCTTTTGTTTATTCTGTACAGAGCTGTCAGAGGTGCTGTGGGCTATGGTGATGCGGGTAGGACTAAGAATGGACACCCTTCTGGGGGTTTTATTCCTAGTACCAGTGTTTGGCTTGTTTGCCGTTCTTACTGTGTCCATCCTCTTGGTAATGGAGGGCCTCTCTGCATTCCTTCATGCCCTGCGACTGCACTGGTAAGTTTCCGCAGTACATTTATCCATAATGGGCCAATGGGGTCTGAATCAGTAGTATTTCTCAAAGTCAACAAAGGATCCATAATGGCTTTGTTTCCAGAATTAATTTAATGCAACTGTTTTTGAAGAATTTTCAAGGATTCTTCAATGCAACTTCTGTGCTCTTTAAGCACCACTATCTACTACATCAACGTCTTCAAACAAAAATACTGCTTTGCAGGTGCAATGTGTCTCTAAATTTAAGTATCTTATGCCATGTTTCCGCTACATAGTACTGATTCAATTTGACTCTGCCTTTTTGCATTTCCATTACATAAAAGAACCTGGAGTCTGGTACCCAGCACTAGTTTTTAGTATCTACTTGGCCAAGGTTACAAAATGGGGAAAAAGATACTAAAATGTCATGTGTAAACACTGCAGACCACTGATTGGTCAGAGTTGTTTCTGCTTTATTGCGTCATCAATGCGTGGCCTCACTTTTAAAAAAAAAAAAGCATATTCAGAAGTTTACAGTAAATATAGCGGTAGGCTACTCCATGATGACAGAAAAACGACACTGTGGTCGGTCGGGGAGGTTCAGACATTTTTGTCCTCAGTGGCCGATAAAGATTCAGAGTGAGCCTGATGGGACAACACACAATGAGTATTATGAATGTGAATATAAACTCATTGCATGTTGTCCCGTACATAACAACGAAATATCGTTTGGAGCATCTCAATACTGACATTAAAAAACGCCAGTTGTAAAAGCTCTGGGTCACTGCGTCTATGCACGCCGCCATCTTAGATACTACTATTAGCAACTCTCTGAGCAGATGACACGGAAGTTACACACAGTGTCACTATGACGACCAGGTACTCTTAAGTCAGTAGTATCCTGTCTTGGAAACAGTCTCTGGGAATAGTCTCTGGTACCTGGGTCAAGTCGAGCCGGTATCACATAGTGGAAACACAACATTACTGTTTTCTATCCATACTACTACTTTGATCAATACTGCTTATTAGTTCAGTACTTGAACAATATTCTGCAACAGAATGGTTTTGAAATGACTCATCTGGATCAAAAATCTAAAAAGGATCACTAATGAACATCAAAAATGGAGTTGGCCAGAAAATTTTGCCAAACAACTGTTTTGTTATTGTGATGCATAGTAAACATGTTTTTCTGTTATTCAGTACCATTAGGAAAATCAATAACGTCTGAGTGTTTCGATACTCCAGCCTTTAATTATTTGGCTCCGGTGCCCATTTATTACCAGGGTTTGGTCCCCATCCATACATATCAGCTTTTATTTAATAAGGAAGACCTTGTGAATAAACATAGCTGGTCTGCATTTGGGTTTTCATTTCCGTATATGCACTACTCGGTCATAACCAGAATACTGTTCCACTGTGTGTCCTCCGCCTGGAAGGAAGGGTACATGTGCAGGAGCTGACTACCATCCTGGACTTTGAGAAATGCCCCATGTCATTTTGGTATTTTTTTATTCCTAACAGCTGTTTGTTTCTTCCACAGGGTGGAGTTTCAGAATAAATTCTACAGTGGAGCTGGAGTGAAGTTTTGTCCTTTTTCTTTTTCTCTCATGCCTTCCAGTTTTGAGCATGATGGCTTACTGTAAAGAAACAAAACAGTCTACGGGTAGTAGTGTTGACCAAAGCCAGAACATGCCAGCATCCACGTATTCCAACAGAGGGATAGTGATTTGATGCGTTTCACATTGTTCATTTGCTATGTTGGGGAAAAAGGTATAGAATCAAATATACTAATGAGGAATTTCTGTTTTTAGAGCAGAGTATTGCATGGTATTATGCACAGAGTACTCTAACAGTATGGGGAAAAAATTATACTTAAAAAACGAAATAAAATGACACACCCCTAAATCTTTATTATTTGGCATAATTGGCCATAGCTGTTGAAACTTGGATGAAGAAATACATCATTCAAACTAAAAATCCCAACTTGATTTCAAAGCAGATACATGCTTTTAATACATTATGTTAACAAGACTAAGTGAAGGACGCCCTCAAACTGTTGGTCTGTCAGGTTGGGGTTAAATTTTAGTTGGTATTGCGCTTTTAATGAGATTTGCTTCTAGATGTAAAATTGTAAAATTACATCATAATTTGCTTTACAAAGCAGATTTATCCAATTCCTTTTTCCCTCTACTGTTGGCAATAATTTTGGTATAATTAATTCAGTCTTTTTTGCCTTTAAAAAAACACTGGATAATGAGACAAATGGCATACTGTGTTATTTTTCACTTGGTTTCTTATCTTGTAGTACCAGAAAAACTACTAAGGATGTTTGGCTTTTCAGCGTTGAAAAGTGCTTGGGCAAATATGTGATGAGATGTATATACTTTAACAGAATTATTTTTTTTAATTTATTTTTTAAAATGTATAATCAGAATTAAAGATGAATGTTATTGGGATGTCATTTTTACTTTAATAAATTTACAGTTGCCTCAGTGTATACTTCTATGAATAGGAAAAAAAATCATCAATATTTTCTTGACTCTTCTGGTGATTGGGAGCCAAGATGATGGAACGGTTATCATGAGGTATCGCTACCCCTTTGGTTTAGCCAGACGTTGTATACACTCTTTATGTATTGGGAGACAAACTGTACTAGAATTCTGAAACCCATGTTACAGAATTCTTCACTAGTTCAACAGCACAAGAACAGGTTCATAAAATGGAGATTAGTATTAGAGACCAAGTTTGACTTTTTCAGAATGTCATTTGTACTGACCTGTAACCAGAACAAAAGGTCACAACACTTCTTCTCTTGTAATGATCATTCTGAAATGTGATATTTTTAATAAAATATTATTGATCTAAGCTTTTTAAAAGAACAGCATTTCCCATTGTGTACAAATCTGTATTTCTGGAAAAGTGAAGTGTGTGCATCTTTGTGAAGTTGCCTTATTTTGATGCTATTTAAATGGAATGTACACATGCACAGTCTTATGTATTAAAAATTTTGTGTGCAGCATAGGGCAGAAGAACTGTTGAAAGTATACTTTCTTTTACTTTTATATATTTATAGTTACAAATATAGTCACAGCAGAGATTTTGACTTGTCACAGTCCTTGAAGAATTGTATTCTGTGAAAAGATGTATTTGTGGCTTTAAACATTTCCTCATCTATTTTTACATTTCTGGTTCATTAAATTTGTAAATTAAATAAGACATCTGTTGACTTTTCATTTTATATAAATTAATAATAATAGTAATAATAATGATTGTAATTGTAATAATGGTACAATCTGTTTGCCTTCAAAAATAAGGTTTTGACTCGACCCAGGGAACTGGTTCTGTTGACATTATCAGATACCGATGACTCACCTTCAACACATACAGCAGCACACGGGGAATAGGCATGTAGTTCAGAAGACTCACCTACCAAAAACCGTAAACCCCATCCTCATACCAAACACATTCCTGCAGAGAGGACAAAAATGCCTGCATTTTAAAGTTTAAATGAAGTCTATGGTTTGTTCATTCGTAATTCCGTTTCAAAATAAAATCAGAAAAAATATTTGTGGCTGTTATTTATTTTAACAAAGTTGAAAAAACGTAAAATGAAACAGCAGACCGATTTTTAGTTCTACAGTAGAAAGAAATACTGGAAAAACAGTTAATATTTTTTTGGTTTTTTTCTCCAGCACGTATTCCAATGTGTCAAGTATCCTCTCATAAACTTCCGTCTATAGGTCAGACCTGTCTGTAACATTTGTTTTAGTCTCATCTCATCTTTCTCTGCTTATCCGGGGCTAGGTCACGGAGGCAACAATTTGAGCAGGGATGCCCAGACTTCGCTCTCCCCAGACATTTTATATGCTCCTCCAGGGGGACCCAGAGGCGTTCCCAGGCCAGCCGAGACACAGTCTCTCCAGCGTGTCCTGGGTCTTCCTCGAGGTCTCCTCCTGACGGGACATGCCCGGGACACCTCCCCAGGGAGGCATCCAAAACAGATGCCCCAGCCACCTGACCCCTCTCTAAGGCTCACCCTATCTCTAAGGGTGCGCCCAACCACTCTACGGAGGAAACTCATTTCGGCCGCTTGTATCCGGGATCTTGTCCTTTCGGTCGTGACCCAAAGTTCATAACCATAGGTGAGAGTAGGAACATAGACTGATAGGTAAATCGAGAGCTTTGCCTTTTGACTCAGCTCCTTCACCACAACAGACCGATACAACGACTGCATCACTGCAGACGCCGCACCGATCCGCCTGTCAAATCTCACGCTCCATCCTTCCCTCGCTCATGAACAAGACCCCGAGATACTTAAACTCCACCGACCCAAAGAGGGCAGGCCACCTTTTTATGGTCGAGAATCATTGCCTCGGATTTGGAGGAGCTGATCCTCATCCCATTCACTTCACACATGGCTGCAAACCACCCCAGTGCACACTCAAGGTCCAGGTTTTGATGGGGCTGACAGGACAACATCATCCACATAAAGCAGAGACGAAATCCTGTGGTCCCCAAACCGGACCCCCTCTGGCCCCTAGCTGCACCTAGAAATTCTGTCCATAAAGATTATGAATAGAACCAGTGACAAAGGTCAGCCCTGCCCAAGACCAACATTCATTTTAGTGCCAAATTCAAAAACATTATTTGTATGTTAACACTCTTTACAGGTGTAGCTTCATATTACTGCACATTAGTGCAAGAATTGGGTTTGGCTTGATAGAAGACAGTAAACATGATCAGCTTCATGGTTCTGGGTCTTAGACCTTATAGTGTATTATGTTATTATTTTATTGTAGATCTCACTGGTCTGTGTGTGAAACCTAAACTACAATGACTGACAACCTTGACTGTTAATGTCTTCAGTGTAATTTTTGCACTTTCATCCTGCGGGCCAGATTGGAACCTTTGGCGGGGCTGCATTTGGCCCACAGGCCAGATGTTTGAGACCCCTGATCTGAAGAGACAGGAATCTCGTCATCATAGTTTAACATACACTCAAAAAAGTCAACTCAGGCACTTCTATAATTTATTAAATAAAAATGTTTTCATTTAACATGTATTTACCAAAAAATGCCAAATTTGTTCATTTGACATGATCCGCAAATGTTTATTGGACTTAAT
>JAPTGZ010340298.1:0-11584 GCA_029814645.1 Fowleria isostigma | reverse complement strand
GTTATAACCCAATTTCCCAGTTTGGGATTAATAAAGTACTTCTATTCTATTCTATTCTATTCTATTCTATTCTATAAGATAAGATAATGTGACAGTGGGTGGTCCTGTTACTGTGTCTCCAGTTGATCATGAGCCATGGCTACTTGGCTAAGTTGATAATCTTTTGGCCGACTGGTTAGCACACGTGACTATCACCCGGGAGTCTGGGGTTCGAAGCCCGCCCAGGCCCTCTTCACCTTGCCACAATAAGATAAGATACTTTATTGATTCACTTTTGTCATTGAACTGCACATTTTCATAATGCTGTTAAAGTGCAATAACTGTAAGAGTCATGAATATAACCACTGGCGTAACAATTAATCTGAGCCATAGATCTACACCTTGTAGAAGCAGGAACACAGATTCAACTTTCATTCATTCATTCATTTTCTGAACCCGCTTTATGTTCACTAGGGTCAAAGGGGTCACATGGAGCCCATCCCAGCTTCTTAAGGGCGAAGGTGGGGTACACCCTGGACATTTCGCCAGTTCATCGCAGGGCTCAGATTCAACTTGTAAAAAGAAAAAATAGAAAAAGTAAAAAGGAGATTTTTAGCAGCTGAACTTCACTTTATATTCAATATGTAACAACTAATAAATCACTGAAATTTCAACTCAAGTAAAAATCACTAATATGAAAAAAAAAATATTACCTGTGCTCCAATGTGTAAATCTGTTTCTAGTGTCACCAGCAAAATTTCAAACATATTTTCCTCTATATTTTCTCCTTCTCTTGATATTCTCTTCTTGTTGATACTTTTACAACATTTTCAGTTTTTGAAAATGTAAGTAGAAGCCAGCAGTCTTCTACTTGACTGCAGATAAGCAGTGTTGTTTCTTCTCTAATTCTGTTTCAGAAAATACAATTAAAAATAAACCACATGTAAAATCAGAACAGATCCATTAAAAGGGTGAAGCTGGGATTTGTTTTCTTTTATTAACTTATAACTTGATTGCTAAAAACTTTAAGTTACTAGTACCTTTTCCGCCCCAGAAACTTTTATCATTAACCGAGAATTTTTTAAAAACCACAGCATGTTTACACCAAAATTACCCAGGTAAAAAACAGTCCATTGACCCAAAACTTTTCCTGAAAAAGTTTCCAGTTGCGGGGTTGAACTTTTCAGATTCCCTGGAAATCTTAAGGGGTGGGGCTTTCATGGGAGTTTTCATGAAAAAAATGTAAAACTAAATTTTAGATACCCAGCTATAAGTATACATGGCATAAGGTTTTACTCAGAGCTGCATCAGTGTGTATCAGCAGAGCTATATTTCTGCCATCATGGACTGAAAGCACCACAGTTTTACATCTTTACTCATTGCTTAAAATGGTGATAATGAAATAATAATGATAATAATAATAATAAAATTAATCCTAGCTGGTGCCAACTAACAAATGACAGCTATAACTTTGTTAAAAGGCTAATAGCTCATATATAAACCAGTGACACTGACTGACAACAAGATGGAAAAAACATGTCATAATTTGTGGTTTCACAATGGTTTAATAACATTCTCTAACAAGGTGTGAACTTTTGCCCTCAGCACATGTTAGATAATTTGAGCAGCTGATGACCAATTACATAACAGAGCACCCTTAAAATATACCACTTAGGGCAAGAATAGATAGTTTCCTGTCAGAAAATAAATCATCATACCATTATGCTCGTGACTGACGCAAAACAAATAATGAAACACGTGTAAGCACTGTTGAATTTAAGCACGTGTATATTTAAGTCGACCAAAAGTCAATAGTAGGAATGTTTTTCAGATGTACTCTACTTATAAACCTTTGTGGAGGGCTTATATGTGAAAAGAAAGGAGGTGAATTAGTTTTGACAGCAGAGTAAAGAATAATAAAGTGGATATTTACCGAGTCATTGTCAGTTGCCCATCCCAAGATAATCCTAATAAGTGAACTAACCAGTTTCCTTATGGACAAAAGAGGAGGCTAGTGAAGAACTGGAAACAAATACATACTGGTTCATTTACATAATGTGATTGTAGTATAAACATACACAAAAAATATGAATTCTGGCTTTATTATTTTGTATTATATTATTTTACAAGGCAGGCACAGAATTGGGTAAAGTACATTGGTACATTTTATTTGTTGAAAGTTATAGGTTTAGCATAATGATAATCCTCTGACAAATGTAGCACTGACAAACTCAAAACACGCAGTAAAATGCTCCTGTATTTAAAATTAAAAACTAAAAAGTACAGCATTAAGAATGTATTATGATTTAACTACATAATTATTACCAGTTAAGTGAAGCTTACAGAGTATAATCAGTTTTTAGAAATTTTTTTGTATCTCACTGATTGATAGATTGAAATATTTATTTTGAATATGAATGTAAAAAAAAGAAAATGAAATAAACAGACAAAACATTTAAACATAAGACATAAATACATATTCGAAAAAAAGGAGTGAGAAGAAGTATAACTCATAAACTCCAACCCCTTCCCCTTAAATAATTAATAACAATAATAAGCTTCCTAGTCCAAACATATCTATACTCTAATGCCTGATACTTATTGTTAAATAATTTTGTTTCTGAGTTTATGTTATTACGAAGAAATATAAATATAATTTACATATACCATAATCCGATAACACACATATAGATACTGTTGCCATTGTACATGATCCCATTGATTTCTATTGCAGAACCAGGTAGACACTGCCAATACAGAGTGAAAAAAACTGTTGTCGACTATTTTTTTAACTTGTATGATCATTCTTATTAATCTGTACATACAGTGCTCAGCATAAATAAGTCCACCTCAACAGATTTGTCACAAATCCTTTGGTTGTTTGTCTCTATATGTCAGCCCTGCGATGAACTGGCGAAATGTCCAGGGTGTACCCCGCCTTCGCCCTTAAGTAGCTGGAATAGGCTCCATGTGACCCCTGTGACATTAGTGAGGATAAAGCGGGTTCAAAAAATGAATGAATGAATTCACTGATCATGTAGATGTTCATGAAAGATCAGAATATATTCAGAGTTTATTATATCAGAACAGAGAAAAAGTTACTTTTTCAGCAAAGTATATCATTAACTGAACATAAAAACAAGTGTCTCCAATCACTGTCATTTATCAAACTGCTGTACATGGATTTTACTGGTGAATCACTGTTGTAGAAGAGGATAGTGTTTCCACATACTCTGCGGAGCTTCTGAATGTCCAAATGGGTTATATCTGATGACCATGAAAAGACGTCTTACTGCATTTTACCTGAATTACCTTCATGTGTTAATAGGATTAGTGGATCAACAGTCACTAAACATATAGATCAGTAGATGGTTTTAGTTGTCAGTGGATTTTCAGGTCTTTATTAGTTAAATAAATAGTTGTTTTTTTTTTTAATGTTTATTTGCCAGTTGTTGCTTTAACCTATTGCACCAACTGTCAAAAACAGAAAATGTTTCATATTTTGATATGTAGTTTTGTGATGTGGTTGGAGAAGAAAAGTGGAAAATTGGCTTCAGAGAAGGTTCTCCAAACGTGCTTCAAGTTTCAGTACTTGAAACAATCCCAAAGAATCCCATCAAATGTCAAAAAAAAAACAACTTCAAATTCAGACACATGTAACTTAAATAGGCAAACCCCAGAACAGGACAAAAAAATTAAAAACTAATAAGAAAGCATATAACAACATATGCAGGGATGAATATGTTCTTCATTGGAAGGACGATTAAAAAAAGAAGGCCTGCAATCATGATTCAGTACCATACCTGACTTGCATTTAAAATTATCCTTTGCACTTGTAGCTGATTGATATAACCCCCATTGTACAGCAGTGAGATTACATACAGTAGAATACAATACATCCACTTATAAACTAAGAGCTTCAGAAGAAATTATTGGTGTTTTATTGTGAATGTATTCTTTTGAATTCTTTCAGAGCTGTAAGGCAGTTCATCAACGCTGACTCAGCACACTTTGAATGAGAGTGTGTCTGGCTTAATGAAGGAAGGCTGAGGTGATAATCAGTCAAAGTGGCGCTCGCTGAAATGACAGAAAAGGGATTATTTGTAACAAAGATAATGATCAAAAACACCATCCTGTCCAAGCTTCTGTAATGGCTTCTAAATATGAGTATATACAAACTACACAGACTAACAAATGGGAATGCAAATATTTGTGATTACCATTTATGGTGCTCTATGGAGGATCCCCTGGATGAGAGGCATTTGAAACTGTGACTGTGTCCTTGAACACAGTTGGGTGGTCAAAGGTAATGGGCCGTAGTACAGCAATTTTGGGGTTATATTGGAAGAACACTGTAGTTCCATTTAATTTTTGAGATGTTGCTGTAGTATCTGATGTTGCTGCAGAAAGTTCATCATGTTTCACTGGTGTGATGAGGTCTGTGGCTTGAACTTGAGTTGATTGTTGTGAATTTGTTGAATATGTATGATTCTGTGTTGACTTCGTAGATGGGAGTGTTGTAGGTGATGTGTTTAAAGAATTTCCAAATGATGTCGCACCCCTAGATCCTACTTTGTGTTGAGTTTGTAGATTGTTTGTAGATTTAAATAATGAACGGTCTGGGACAGATAGAGTTGTAGTTGGTATGGTTGTGGTTTCTGGTACCACAGTTGTGGTCATGTCTGGGGCAGCTGTTATTGAAATATCCATTGTTGATGGTGCAGTTGTTAGTGTATCTGTGGTTGAAGTCTGGGCTGCTATGGTTTTATTTGGCACATCTGGGGTTTTAGTTCGATCAGATGTGGTAGTGGCCAGTGCTGTAGTTGTGGTTGAAGTCAGTGTACCACTTGTTATTCGTGATGTAGCTATAGTAGTTGAAGGTGCAAATATGGTTGCAGACTGTGCTGCTGTGGTTTTACTTAACACAGCTGTCACCGTGGTCCTGGCAGATGTGGTTGTTCTTGACAGAATTGTAGTATCAGTTGCACTTAAAATTGGTGGAGCTGTTGTCATAGTTGGTGGAGCTGTAGTTGTTGGAGGTGCAGTTATAATTGTAGCTGAAGCAGCTGTGGTTGTGGACAAAGGTGTGGTTACAGTGTTGGAAACAGAAGTTGTTGGTGCAAATGTTGTTGTTGAGGTAAACACCGTTGTTGCTGGAACAGAAGATATAGTTTGTGAAGCTATGGTTGTTGGTGCAGCCGTGGAAGAATTTGTGGTTGACATACTTTTGGTGGTTGTTGGCGCAGATGTCATTGTAGTTTGGGCAGCAGTCACTGTTGGTGCAACTGTGGTTGTTGGATCAAAGACTGTAGTGGTTAAAGCAGTGCTATTTTGTACACTTTTAGTTGTAGTTAGTGGAGCCATGATTCTTGTTGGGGTAGGGGGAGTTTGTACAACGTCATTTGTTGATCCAGCTGTGGTGGTCATCTGGCCTGAGGCTGTAGTTGGTACAACTGTGGTTATTGTTCTGACATATGTAGTACTTGTTGAAAGTGAGGATGTTGTTGAGACAGGTGTGGTGATAGTTTGGGCAGCAATACTTGGTTCAGCGTTGGTGGAAGTCTGGAAGGAAGTTGGAGTTGTTGCTTTTGTGTTTGTTGTTGGGTCAGTAGTTGTACTTGGCAAAGGTGTGGTTGTTGATGATGCTGGTGTGATTGTAGTCATAACCAAATTTGTATTCATTGAATCTGTGGTTGTTGAAACAAAGGTGGTTGCAGGTGATGCAGCTGAAATTGTAGTTGTTTGAATTGTAGTTGTTTTTGAATCTGTTGTGTTTGTAGGTTGGGCACCAGTGGTTGTTGTTTGGGTAGACATTTCAGTTGGAGCAGGTGTTGTTGTTATTGAAGGTAAAGCTGTAGTTACAGCCATTGTGGTTGTAACTGAGACAGGTGCAGTTATACTTTGGACAGCATTGGTTGTTGTTGAAGTAGATGTTGTTATAGTTGGTGTATGTTTGGTTGTAGTTACTTCAGCTATGGTTATTTTTGGGGCACCATAAGTTGTAGTTTGGCTAAAAGTAGTTTTTGGTGAAGCTGCGGTGCTTGATTGGGCTGCAGCAGTGAGTGCAGCTGTGGGTGTTGTAGATGGTGCAGCTGTTGATGTAGAGGATATAGTTGGTGAAAATGTAGCTGCAGGATCTTTGGTTGTTGATGGGGCAGATGTAGCTGTTGTTGGGGCAGAAAATGTATCTTTAGCTGGTTTGGTTATGGTTGTTATTGGTTTGTCTGAGATTGTAGTCTGAGAAGACATTGGAGTTAGTGTGGCTGTAATTGGGGCAGTGGCTCTGAATGAGGCAGCTATAGTTGTGGTTGATACAGCAGATACAGCACTGGATGTTGCTGCGGTTAGTATGGTTCTTGACGGGGCACCAGAAGTTGTAGTTGGTGAAACTGTAGCTGTTATTGGGAGAGATGAGGTTGACGTTGTGGCAGGTGTGGTTTTAGCTTGGCTAGCAGTAGCTGTTGTTGATGTAGTTGTGGTTAATGTTGGTTTAGGTGTGGTTGTAGATAATGCAGCTGTGGTAATTGCAGGGGCATCAAGAGAGTTAGTTAGCCCAGTTATGGTTGTAGGGGGAGAGGTCATTACTGTTGATGCTAGACTGTTTGTAGTACTGGAAGCTATGGTTGTTGTTCGGGTGGATGTTGCTGTAAATTTGGCTGCAGTCATTATTGATTCAGCTGCAGTTGTTTGTGTTGTTGTGGTTGTAATTTGGTTAAGTGTGATTACAATTTGGGGAGCAGTAAGTATTGGTTCAGCAGTTGTGGGAGCAGAGGTTGTATCTAGGAATATTGTAGGTGTTGGTGGTGCAGGTGTGGTTGTAGTCATAGCCAAATTTGGAGTTGTTGAAGCTGGGGTTGTTGGTACTAATGTTGTAGTTGAAGCAGCTGTGGTTGCAGGAGTATGTGTGATTATTGTTGAAGCAGGTGTTATATATGTTGGGGTAGAAATTTCAGTTGGTGAAGGTGTAGCATTTGATGGTGCCGGTGTGGTTGTAGGTGAAACTCTGGTTAATGTTGGAGTAGATATTGTAGTTCTTGCAACCTTGGTTGTTGAGACAGATGTGGTTATACTTTGGGCAGAAGTTGTTTCAGTTGAGGCTGTAGTCTGGCCAGAAGGTATAATTGGTACAGCTGTGGTTATTGTTCTGACAGATGTGGTTGTTTCAGGTGTGGGTGATGTTGACACAGGTATGGTAGTTTGATCAGGAGTAGTTGGTATTGCTGTAGTTGAAGGCAGCATAGAAGTTGAAGATGATGAAATTGTGGTTAATGTTGGAGCAGATATTGTAGTTGTTGCAACTTTGGTTGTTGAGAAAAATGTGGTTATAGTTTGGCCTGAAGTTGTTGTTTCAGTTGTGGCTGTAGTTTGGCCAGAAGGTGTAATTGGTGCAGCTGCGGCTACTGTTCTGGCAGTTGTAGTTGTTGAAGGTGTGGGTGATGCTGACACATCTGTGGCTATAGTTTGGACAGTTGTAGTTGGAGCTGCTGTAGCTGAAGTCTGCATAGAATTTGAAAATGATAAAACTGTGGTTATTGATGTGGTTGCAGTTTGGGTAGCTGTAGTTGTAGAAGTTGAATCTGGCAAATTTGTGGTAATTAGTGGTGCAGGTGTGGTTGTAGTCATAGCCAAATGTGGAGTTTTTGAAGCTGTGGTTGTTGGCACAAATGTGGTTGTAGTTGAAGCAGCTGTAGTTGCAGGGGTAGGTGTAGTTACTGTTGAAGCAGATGTTATACTTTGGGCAACAGAAGTTGCTGATACTGCTGTTTTTTGTGTTGATTCAGCTGTGGTCCTCTGTGCAGCTGTGGTTGTAGTTGATACAGCACTTGTTTCTGTGGCCAGTGTGGTTGTTGCTGGGGAACCAGAGGTTGTATGTAGTGAAACTGTACTTGTTGGTGTGACAGATGTGGTTGATGCTGAAGCTGGTGTGGTTGTGCCTCGGGTAGTAGTAGCTGTTGATGATGCAGTTGTGGTTAAAATTGATGTAGATGTGGTTGTAGATGATGCAACTGTGGTTGTTATCAGGTCCCCAGGAGTGTTAGTTAGCACAGTTGTAATTGTAGGGGAAGATGTCACCATTGTTGATCCTGGAGTGGTTGTAGTATTGGAAGCTATGGTTGTTGATGTTGTTGTTGTTGTTGTTGTTGTATGGGAAGGGGTTGTTGTAAATTGAGCTTCAGTCATTGTTGATCCAGCTGTACTTGTTTGTGCTGTTGTGGTTGTATTAGGGTTAGGTGTGATTATAGTTTGGGGACCAGTAGTTTTTGGTTCAGCTGTGATTGTAGTCTGAGAGGTTGGAGTGGGTGCAGCTGTGGTTGGGGCAGGGAGGGTTGTAGTTTGGGCAAAAGTAGTTGTTTGTGCTGCTGTTCTTGTAGTCAAGATAAATCTTACACTTGTTAAAATTTTGGTTGTTGGAAGAGGTGTGATTGTAGTTTTGGTAGCCATAGTTGTTGTTAGGGTCGAAGTTTTAAGTGGTGAAGCTGTGGTGTTTGATCTTGCAGGTGTGGTTGTTGTTGGTGAAACTGTGGTTAATATCGGAGCAGACATTGTAGTTGTTGCAACTTTGGTTGTTGATACAAACGTAGTTATGCTTTGGGCAGAAGTTACTGTTTCAGTTGTGGCTGCAGTCTGACCAGAAGTTGTAACTGGTACAGCTGGGGTTATTGTTCCGTAAAATGTACTTGCTGAAGGTGTGGGTGATGTTGACACATCTGTGGCTATAGTTTGGACAGTAGTAGCTGATGTTGCTGTAGTTGATGTTTGCATAGAAGTTGAAGATGATGAAACTGTGGTTGTAGTTGGGGCAGATGCAGTTGCAGTTTGGGTAGCTGTTGTTTTTGCCACTCTGTTTGTTGTTGGAGCAGAAGTTGTGTCTGATAAAGTTGTGGTCATTGGTGGTGTAGGTGTGGTTGTAGTTGCTGCAGCTCTAGTTGATGGTGAGGCAAGCACCATTATATTTGGGGCATCAGTAGTTGGTGATGCTGCTGCTGGGGTTTGTGTTGATTCAGTTGTAGTTCTTTGTTGAGCTGTAGTTGTAGATAATATACCATTGGTTGCAGCTGTGGCCAGTGCGGTTGTTGCTGGGGAACCAGAAGTTCTAGTTGATGAAACTGTTCTTGTTGCTGGGAAAGATATGGTTGATATTGATGCAGGGGTGGTTGTTGCTTGGCCAGCAGTGGCTGTTGTTGATGCTACTGTGCTTAATGTTGTTTTAGGTGTGGTTGTAGATGATGCAGCTGTGGTTTTTGTTAGGTCATCAGGAGTGTTGTTTGATGCAGCTGTAGTTGTAGAGGGAGATGTCACTGTTGTTGATGCTGCAGTGGTTATGGTATTGGAGGCTGTGGTTGCTGTTGTTTGGGTGGGTGTCATTGCAAATTGGGCTGCAGTCCTTGTTGGTCCAATTGTAGTTATTTGTGTTGTTGTGGTTGTAATTTGATTAGGTGTGATTGTAGTTTGGGGACCAGTAATTATCGGTTCAGGTGTGATTGTAGTCTGGGAAGACGTTGGAATTGGTGTAGCTGGGGTTGGGGCAGGGATGGCTGTAGTTTGGGCAAAGGTAGTTATTGGTGCAGCTGTTCTTGTTGCCTGTGTGAATATTATACTTGTTGCAGTTTTGGCTGCTGTTGAGAGAGTGGTGGGTGTAGTCTGGGCAGCCATAGTTGTTGTTGGGATAGAAGTTGTAATTGTTAAGGGAGGGATGTTTGATGGTGCAGATGTGGTTCTTGGCAGTGAAACTCTGGTTAATATTGCAGCAGATACTGTAGTTCTTCCATCTTTGGTTGTGTATACAGGAGGGGTTGTGGTTTGGGCAGCAGCAGTTGTTTTGGTTGTGGTTTTAGTCTGTCCAGAAGGTGTAGATGGTACAGCTGTGGTTGTTATTGGGGCAGGTGTTGTTCCAGTTTGGGCAGCAGCAGTAGTTGTTTTTGCCACTTTATTTGTTGTTGGGTCAAAAGTTGTATCTGGCAAAACTGTGGTTGTTGATGGTGCAAGTGAATTTGTTGTCATGGCAAAATTTGGATTTGTTGAAGCTGCAGTTGTTGGTACACATGTAGTTGTAGTTGATGCTGTTGTGGTTTCAGTGATAGGTGTGGTTATAGTTTGTGCAACAGAAGCTGTTGGTGCAGTCACAGTTGTTGCTGGTGAAGTTGTGGTTGTTGATGGGGCAGATATGGCTGGGGTTGATTCAGCTACTTTTGTTGTTTGGGGGGAAGTGATTCCTCTTGGTGTTGTAGCTCCGTTTGGTGAGGAGGCAAGTGTCATTACAATATTGAGAGCAGTGTCTGTTGTAGCTGTGTTTGATATTGGTCTAGGTGTGGTTGTAGATGATGCAGCTGTGGTTGTAGTCACACCAGGTGTGTTAGCTGCTGCAGATGGTGTTGTAGGGGGAGATGTCATTGTTGTTAATGCTAGAGTGGTTATATTATTGGAAGCAATAGTTGTTGCAGTTGTAGTTGTTGAGGCAGAAGTTGGAATTGGAGAAGCTGTAGTTGTTGCAACCATCTGTGTGCTTGATGGTGTTGTGGGTCTGGATGTTCTTTGGGTGGTTGTAGCTATATTTTGAGCAAGGAAAACGGACGGTGCAGCTGTTGTTGTTTGGCTAAAAGAAGTGGTTGTTGGTGAAGGTGATGTTGTTGCTTGGGCAGCAGTGGTTGGTGCAGCAGCAGATGTTGGGACAGACGTTGGTGTTGCTGTGGTTGTTAGTCCAGACATAGTTGTATCAGTGGGATTAGTGTTTGAAATCAGAGCTTCTGTAGGTGTCGCTGTAACTGTGGTTGGTGGTGTTGCAGATGAGGCCTCTGTGGTCATAGGTGTGGCAGCTGTGGTCCTGACCTGACCAGTTGAATCAGGTGCTCTTTCCATCAGTCTTGCTGTTATTTCATTGAGTGTGTCTGTCCTTGTAGTTTCTGCAGTTATGGAGACATCTAGTTCTATTGTAGTGTTTGTATATGTTGAAGGGACGTCTGTAGAAGCTGTGCTACCAAAGAGATGTAGGCTGACAGCTATGTGACACAAAAAAGCAGGGGGTTTATGATCTATCCATCTTGTATAACAGGCTGTACAGTATCACACATATATATATGTGTGTGTATATACATATATGCCAATTCTCGTTCAGAGAGTTCTTTCTCATGTCATTATATGCTGCATTACGTCATGCCATTTCTCTGTGTACATTGCAATGTCATAGAACAGGTATTACAATGTAAACTGACTCACCTGTCAACATGCATATCCATAACCCACAATTCATGGTGATATGGTTACGATACGTATACCTGAGGACATATACCATGCAAAAAATCAAAGATATTCAAAGCATTTCCATGTTAGTATTAAATACATCACACACAGTACATGTACAATAACACAATCTGATTGTCTTTCAATACACCTTTTATTGCTTTTGGAACTTAGGTGATTTAACAAAAATATATTATATTATATTATATTATATTATATTATATTATATTATGTTATGTTATATTGTGTTGCATTATTCTTTTTTTTCCTCTAAACAAGCACAATTGCCTTCAATTATTCTTGGTTTTACCAAATGACAACTATTCCTTCATTTTCATAAAAATACTATAATAATCAGAATGTATTT